>CAJHQP010005677.1:0-43983 GCA_905132765.1 Moricandia arvensis | reverse complement strand
ATTTAACCACCAGACATGTAACAAATTTTGTTGACGTTACAAAATATGTTAGCGAGTTAACAAATTTTGTAACATGATAAATTGTTAAAATTAAATGTTACTCAGCAATGAATTTAACTTTAAAATGTCAAAAAATTTGTTAACGATTTAACAAGTTATGCAGCTGTGATACACATTATTAACATTAAATATCAAGTTTTGTAACGTGATAAAAAATTTGTTAACATTAAATATTATTTTTAACACCAAACTAACACATTTAATTAACGGTTATCATAAAAGTTAACAAACTAATTTGAAAGTTAACATTCAAATAAAAGAAAGTAGCATGTTATAACAAGTTAGCATGTTAACAATACCAAGTTATCAACTAACAAACTATGTATCACTTAACGACAAATATTTTGTAACATTTTATTAACCATTTATCAATTAGCGGTGCATTTTTGTAATAGCTAACAAAATATATATATGTAAAGTGATAGAGATTTATATAATAATTAGAGAGGGAAATTATAAAAATCACATATGTTTCACAAGTGAAGGAGAAGAAAGAAAAGCATAAGAGAATATGGGAAAAATATGAGAGAGAGAAAGAAATAGTAAAGAATAGTTACAAGAGAAGGAGAGAGGATTGACACACACTTATACACTCACATGCATGCGCAGAAGGGGTAAAATAGTCACAAAATAATTAAGTTAAATCATAAGTAAAGAGCTAATTATGGGTTGGTTTATGGGTTGGTTTATGTGCATTATTACCAATTAACTCTACTTTTTAAATTTATAGTCATAGTCTTATCAACTAGACTTTCTAATCCCAATATTTTCCAACCCACTAATGTTTTCACAAATATGAATTATTTCGAGAACATATTTTCCAACTCACTAATGTTTTCACAAATATGAATTATTTCTTCTCAAAAAATAATATTGAAAATCTCTACTAGATATAAATTTTTTATATGTGGATAATCTGGTATCAATTAAAAATGATAAATTATTTAGAAAAATTGAAAAAAGCTCTTTGGTTAATAGATAAATTATTTAGAAAAGTTAATGATAACTTTCAGTGGTAGATAAAATTAGGACTATATTTTAATAGAGTAGATGCTTGGGTTCTCGGTAAAGAAGTGAAACCAAATTTTTCTGTACCAAAACAAAACAGTGGGTCCTTATTAAAATAAGTTAAAAAACCCACTCCGCTGCGGGTTAAGTCATTTTCCGACTCAAAATTTTGACCCGCATAGCCCGCAAGAAGAAAAAATTAAACCCGCATCCGCCCCGCTTGATTTTGCGAGTAACCCGTAGATAATTTTTTACATAATAAAAATAATTATTTTAACTTATTTTTAAAAAAGGATAATATAGATTATATATTTCTAATTAAAAGTTTATATATTTTAAATTTTAAAATATTTTTATTATTTTTAACAGAATAAGTATATATATATATATATATATATTAAAGAGTTTTAAAAAATTTTTTTTTTATTTGCGGGTTGCCTGGTACCCGCAATTCGATTTCGACCAACCCGCCCCGCACAAAATAGATTTGACCCGTACCTCCGATTTCATTTTTCAAAATCCTTTGACCCGCAAGCGCTCCGCGGCGGGTCAAACAGAGCAGGACCCGAAATTTATAATTTAAATTCCGAGGCCTAATACTATACCTGAATGTTTACATCCATCTTAAGAGAATCAAAATAACTTCACACCGAAAGAAGAAAAATATAATTTGGCTTTTGGCTTAGATCAAACAAAATGAGATGGACTTTAGACCTAAGTTTTAATAAAAAATTCGTAAAACATAAAAGAAGAGAGTTTTGAACTTAGGTTGAGTGCGTCAATGACCAAGATTTTAGCCAAATGGAGCTATCGATTTATTCAGTAATATGGCAACTATATAATATTTAAAGGTATCATCTGACATCCCTATCCACCACATGGATTTTCCCTTGAAGACGTTTATTATTATATACATATCTTTTAAATAATAAAAAAAATTATTGGGAAACCGCATCTGAGCTTGGATATGTAAGAGTCATTTTTTTGTCAGTGGGTAAGAGTTGTTTAAAAATGTTACGTTCTTAGATACAATATAGTAATAAGAGAGGAAAATATTATAAAGATAAAACTCCTCGTAAATGTCTTTGTAAGTATTTTTGTAACAAAGGTAGGTAAAAATTAACTACTCAAAATTTTGAGGAACTCGTAATATTTGTGTACCGACAATTATAAAGAAGAAAGACGGCTACTCTTACTCTTTGTTGTACCGCAATGCAACCTGCACCAAAAATGGACTTAAAAGAGATACTTGTGTGGGCAGTAGTAGCGTATCATTTTTTATACACAATTCTTTTTTTTGAAATATGTATTTTTCTGTTGTGTTAAATAATTTCTTTAAAAATATGTTTCACATAATAGACATTAAATAAAAGGAAGGAACTAAGTGTAGTAAAGACATATATTTTATGGTAAACTGTGAAAATTGGGCTTTAGCAAAACAGTGTATTCATTATTCTGTCAATTGTTAAAATTTACTCTTAGGTTGATTCCAGAACATTATGTTTATCCCGAATTCCAACTACTTAAATTTATTTACAAGAATAATGCAAAAGTCTAAACTGTAAATTTTAATTTTGTTATTATATGCAATGTACAAATACAGCTGAAATTTAGTTTTTTCTAGTCTCTCAAATCAACGTCTTATCAATGTCTATATATGATAATAAAAATATATAACAAATTAACTCAAAAGTAAAATCATTTCTTGTAATTTTGTGATTATAAATAAATTTTATTTTAATTCTAATTGTTTACTTTAACTTCAGTTAACTTGAATTCATAATAGAGAATTATAGTTTCTACCATACAACATATAGGTGTTTAATACTTTCATGCATCAATGATAAATTTTTAATAAACTTTTACAACGTTTATGTGTACGTAACTTATTTCTTATAGCTCTGTCTTCATAAATACAATTTATTTTAGTGTTACAAAAATATTTTAATATTAACAAGATTTTGACCCGCACTTGAAAGGGCGAATATATTTTTGTATATTAAAAATTAGATAAAACTAAAAATATTTTGATTTCCATTTTTTCAAAATCGAAAGTATATTTTGATTATCTTTTTTAAATAGATCATATTCTGATTATCATATCCTGTTGAAGTTGTTATATTTAGGTAAGATATGAAAGATTATGAATGTAGATAGATAGTTGAGTAATATGGATAATTATAAATATCTATTTTTAATTAAATGGTATCATAAATTATGTAATATAATAACAAACTTGAAAGAGTCCAAAAGTTAATGACAACTTTTAATGGTAGTTAAATTTAGGACTCTATTTTAATAGAGTAGATTGTTTTTTTTCAACTCTAGTTAACTTGAATTTATGATAGGGAATTCATAATTTACCATACAACATCCAGGTGTTTAATACGTTTCTGCATAGATGATAACTTTTTAATAAATTTCTACAACGTTTATGTGTACGTACCATTCCTGCATGCACTTCTTACGGAAATATATTAAGTATACATATATCGATATGGGAGAGAGAAAGTAAGTCTCGCCTCGACAAAAACAAACAAACCCAAAACTTTAATCCGACCGAAAACCTGATTCTAATTCAATTTAGTTTAGAGAAACATCCAGTTGATCAAAAAAAAGTTTAGAGAAACATCCTAATACGGCTTGAAGTAAGTTACATATAAAAGAAAATTAATTAATTTATTTTATTTGTTAAAAATTGACTTATTGGGTAATATTATCCAATTTCAACCAAAATCTGAAATAGTATCCAAATAGTACACTCCGATCGTACTTCTCGACTTAATCTTCTTCTTTGAATCTCTATTTACTAGAAACATACAAATTTTGCAATTGACATGATGAAAATGATTAATTAAATTAATTTTTCGCCATTTGTTGATGAAACTCGCCTTTAGTATACGAAATATTGTTATTAGATGACAAAAAAGTAAGGTTGTTATTAGTTAAAAAAAGATTAGCAAGGTTACCTAATATAGTAACCTACGAGTATATTTTTAGGACCGCGGGAACCAGCTGGCAGCTGGCCCAATATTAAACTCAATTTTTCTTGTTTTTAATGGTATATTTCAAATTCTAAACACTTATTTTTAAGTTAAATATTCTAGACAAAAGGTGTTCATTTAATCTATTATTGTACATATGAATAATTTTTGGGTGAATTAGCCAACTATACCTAATGGAAGCTCAAATTTGGGAATTGTCCATTATTTGATTGAAATCAATTATTCTATGCCAATTTTGTACCGAGAGGATGAAAATGCCCTTCACTTTTTCTTTCTCTTCAACCCACGGTTTTTCTCTTATGGCATTCTCTTTCCTTGGATCCCACATCTTTCTTCTTCCATCATTTTTTTCTTATATTTTTTCTCATCTACAAATTCTATGTGTAATTCATTTTTTCTGCATAAGCTATGGTTAGTATGCTAATGAAAAATAAAAAACCTGAATAAATACTTTATGGGTTAATGAACTATATTATAACTCATTGATAATTTAACCACCAGACATGTAACAAATTTTGTTGACGTTACAAAATATGTTAGCGAGTTAACAAATTTTGTAACATGATAAATTGTTAAAATTAAATGTTACTCATCAATGAATTTAACTTTAAAATGTCACAAAATTTGTTAACGATTTAACAAGTTATGCAATTGTGATACACATTATTAACATTAAATATCAAATTTTGTAACGTGATAAAAAATTTGTTAACATTAAATATTATTTTTAACACCAAACTAACACATTTAATTAACGATTAACAATAAAGTTAACGAACTAATTTGAAAGTTAACATTCAAATAAAAGAAAGTAGCATGTTATAAACAAGTTAGCATGTTAACAATACCAAGTTATCAACTAACAAACTATGTATCACTTAACGACAAATATTTTGTAACATCTTAGTAACCATTTATCAATTAGTGGTGCATTCTTGTAATAGCTAACAAAATATATATATATCTAAAGTGATAGAGATTTATATAATAATTAGAGAGGGAAATTATAAAAATCACATATGTTTCACAAGTGAAGCAGAAGAAAGAAAAGCAGAAGAGAATATGGGAAAAAATATGAGAGAGAGAAAGAAATAGTAAAGAATAGTTACAAGAGAAGGACAGAGGATTGACACACACTTATACACTCACATGCATGCGCAGGAGGGGTAAATTAGTCACAAAATAATTAAGTTAAATCATATGTAAAGAACTAATTATGGGTTGGTTTATGGGTATTATTACCAATTAACTCTACTTTTAAAATTTATAGTCATAGTCTTATCAACTAGAATTTCTAATCCCAATATTTTTCAACCCACTAATGTTTTCACAAATATGAATTATTTCGAGAACATATTTTCCAACTCACTAATGTTTTCACAAATATGAATTATTTCTTCTCAAAAAATAATATTGAAAATCTATACTAGATATAAATTTTTTATATGTGGATAATCTGGTATCTATTAAAAATGATAAATTATTTAGAAAAATTGATAAAAACTCTTTGGTTAATAGATAAATTATTTAGAAAAGTTAATGATAACTTTCAGTGGTAGATAAAATTAGGACTATATTTTAATAGAGTAGATGCTTGGGTTCTCGGTAAAGAAGTGAAACCAAATTTCTCTGTACCAAAACAAAACAATGGGTGCTTATTAAAAATAAGTTAAAAACCCACACCGCTGCGGGTTAAGTCATTTTTCGACTCAAAATTTTTACCTGCATAGCCCGCAAGAAGAAAAAATTAAACCCGCATCCGCCCCGTAGATAATTTTTTACATAATAAAAATAATTATTTTAACTTATTTTAAAAAAGGATAATATAGATTATATATTTCTAATTAAAAGTTTATATATTTTAAATTTTAAAATATTTTTTAGTATTTTTAACAGAATAAGTATATATATATTAAAAGAGTTTTAAAAAAAAAACTTTTTTTTATTTGCGGGTTGCCTGGTACCCGCAATTCGATTTCGACCAACCCGCCCCGCATAAAATAGATTTGACCCGTACCCCCGATTTCATTTTTCAAAATCCTTTGACCCGCAAGCGCTCCGCGGCGGGTAAAACAGAGCAGGACCCGAAATTTATAATTTAAATTCCGAGGCCTAATACTATACCTGAATGTTTACATCCACCTTAAGAGAATCAAAATAACTTCACACCGAAAGAAGAAAAATATAATTGGGCTTTTGGCTTAGATCAAACAAAATGAGTTGGACTTTGGACCTAAGTTTTAATAAAAAATTCGTAAAACATATCAGAAGAGAGTTTTGAACTTAGGTTGAGTGCGTCAATGACCAAGATTTTAGCCAAATTGAGCTATCGATTTATTTAGTAATATGGCAACTATATAATATTTAAAGGTATCATCTGACATCCCTATCCACCACATGGATTTTCCCTTGAATACGTTTATTATTATATACATATCTTTTAAATAATAAAAAAAATTATTGGGAAACCACATCTGAGCTTGGATATGTAAGTGTCATTTTTTTGTCAGCGGGTAAGAGTTGTTTAAAAATGTTATGTTCTTAGCTACAATATAGTAATAAGAGAGGAAAAGATTATAAAGATAAAACTCCTCGTAAATGTCTTTGTAAGTATTTTTGTACCAAAGGTAGGTAAAAATTAACTAATCAAAATTTTGAGGAACTCGTAATATTTGTGTACCGACAATTATAAAGAAGAAAGACAGCTACTCTTACTCTTTGTTGTACCGCAATGCAACCTGCACCAAAAATGGACTCAAAAGAGATACTTGTGTGGACAGTAGTAGCGTATCATTTTCTATACACAATTCTTTTTTTTTAATATGTATTTTTCTGTTGTGTTAAATAATTTCTTTAAAAATATGTTTCACATAATAGACATTAAATAAAAAGGAAGGAAATAAGTGTAGTAAAGACATATATTTTATGGTAAACTGTGAAAATTGGGCTTTAGCAAAACAGTGTATTCATTATTCTGTCAATTGTTAAAATTTACAGTTAAGTTGATCCCAAAACATTATGTTTATCCCAATTTCCAACTACTTAAATTTATTTACAAGAATAATGCAAAAGTCTAAACTGTAAATTTTAATTTTGTTATTATATGCAATATACAAATACAGTTGAAATTTAGTTTTTTTCTAGTCTCTCAAATCAAAGTCTTATCAATGTCTATATATGATAATAAAAATATATAACAAATTAACTCAAAAGTAAAATCATTTCTTGTAATTTTGTGATTATAAATAAATTTTATTTTAATTCTAATTGTTTACTTTAACTTCAGTTAACTTGAATTCATGATAGAGAATTATAGTTTCTACCATACAACATCTAGGTGTTTAATACTTTCATGCATCAATGATAAATTTTTAATAAACTTCTACAACGTTTATGTGTACGTAACTTATTTCTTATAGCTCTGTCTTCATAAATACAATTTATTTTAGTGTTACAAAAATATTTTAATATTAACAAGATTTTGACCCGCACTTGAAAGAGCGGATATATTTTTGTATATTAAAAATTAGATAAAACTAAAAATATTTTGATTTCCATTTTTTCAAAATCGAAAGTATATTTGGATATCTTTTTTAAATAGATCATATTATGATTATCATATTCTATTGAATTTGTTATATTTAGGTAAGATATGAAAGATTATGAATGTAGATGGATAGTTGAGTAATATGGATAATTATAAATATCTATTTTTAATTAAATGGTATCATAAATTATGTAATATAATAACAAACTTGAAAGAGTCCAAAAGTTAATGATAACTTTTAATGGTAGTTAAATTTAGGACTCTATTTTAATAGAGTAGATTGTTTTTTTCAACTTTAGTTAACTTGAATTTATGATAGGGAATTCATAATTTACCATACAACATCCAGGTGTTTAATACGTTTCTGCATAGATGATAACTTTTTAATAAATTTCTACAACGTTTATGTGTACATACCATTCCTGCATGCACTTCTTACGGAAATATATTAAGTATACATATATCAATATGGGAGAGAGAAAGTAAGTCACGCCTCCGCAAAAACAAACAAACCCAAAACTTTAATCCGACCGAAAACCTGATTCTAATTGAATTTAGTTTAGAGAAACATCCAGTTGATCAAAAAAAAGTTTAGAGAAACATCCTAATACGGCTTGAAGTAAGTTACATATAAAAGAAAATTAATTAATTTATTTTATTTGTTAAAAATTGACTTATTGGGTAATATTATCCAATTTCAACCAAAATCTGAAATAGTATCCAAATAGTACACTCCGATCGTACTTCTCGGCTTAATCTTCTTCTTCGAATCTCTATTTACTAGAAACATACAAATTTTGCAATTGACATGATGAAAATGATTAATTATAATTAATTTTCCGCCATTTGTTGATGAAACTCGCCTTTAGTATACGAAAGATTGTTATTAGATGACAAAAAAGTAAGGTTGTTATTAGTTAAAAAAAGATTAGCATGGTTACCTAATATAGTAACCTACGAGTATATTTTTAGGACCGCGGGAACCAGCTGGCAACTGGCCCAATATTAAACTCAATTTTTCTTGTTTTTAATGGTATATTTCAAATTCTAAAGACTTATTTTTACGTTAAATATTCTAGACAAAAGGTGTTCATTTAATCTATTATTGTACATATGAATAATTTTTGGGTGAATTAGCCAACTATACCTAATGGAAGCTCAAATTTGGGAATTGTCCATTATTTGATTGAAATCAATTATTCCATGCCAATTGTGTACCAAGAGGACGGAAATGCCCTTCACTTTTTCTCTCACTTCAACCCACGGTTTTTCTCTTATGGCATTCTCTTTCCTTGGAACCCACATCTTTCTTCTTCCATCATTTTTTTCTTATATTTTTTCTCATCTACAAATTCTATGTGTAATTCATTTTTTCTGCATAAACTATGGTTAGTATGCTAATGAAAAATAAAAAAAACCTCAATAAATAATTTTCTGGGTTAATGAACTATATTATAACTCATTGATAATTTAACCACCAGACATGTAACAAATTTTGTTGACGTTACAAAATATGTTAGCGAGTTAAAATTTTTTGTAACATGATAAATTGTTAAAATTAAATGTTACTCAGCAATGAATTTGACTTTAAAATGTCACAAAATTTGTTAACGATTTAACAAGTTATTTAGCTGTGATACACATTATTAACATTAAATATCAAATTTTGTAACGTGATAAAAAATTTGTTAACATTAAATATTATTTTTAACACCAAACTAACACATTTAATTAACGGTTAACATAAAAGTTAACGAACTAATTTGAAAGTTAACATTCAAATAAAAGAAAGTAGCATGTTATAAACAAGTTAGCATGTTAACAATACCAAGTTATCAACTAACAAACTATGTATCACTTAACGACAAATATTTTGTAACATCTTAGTAACCATTTATCAATTAGCGGTGCATTCTTGTAATAGCTAACAAAATATATATATGTAAAGTGATAGAGATTTATATAATAATTAGAGAGGGAAATTATAAAAATCACATATGTTTCACAAGTGAAGGAGAAGAAAGAAAAGCATAAGAGAATATGGGAAAAAATATGAGAGAGAGAAAGAAATAGTAAAAAATAGTTACAAGAGAAGGAGAGAGGATTGACACACACTTATACACTCACATGCATGCGCATGATAGGTAAAATAGTCACAAAAATAATTAAGTTAAATCATAAGTAAAGAGCTAATTATGTGTTGGTTTATGGACATTATTACCAATTAACTCTACTTTTAAAATTTATAGTCATAGTCTTATCAACTAGACTTTCTAATCCCAATATTTTCCAACCCACTAATGTTTTCAAAAATATGAATTATTTCGAGAACATATTTTCCAACCCACTAATGTTTTCAAAAATATGAATTATTTCTTCTCAAAAATAATATTGAAAATCTATACTAGATATAAATTCTTTATATGTGGATAATCTGGTATCTATTAAAAATGATAAATTATTTAGAAAAATTGATAAAAACTCTTTGGAGCTAATCACATACAAAGAAGAGGAATACCAAGCTTGGTATTCAACAAATTCGGTTGCACTTACAGTGACACAACCATTAAATATTATTGATTCACATGTCATATGCTTATAGAACATATGTTTGGTGAATGGTTCTTGGATTCCACGAGTACAATTTAACGGATGTGTTTCATAATCAATAAACTTCACTTAACAACTTTTATGTAAAACTCTTTATACAGTCCATATTCTAGAGCAACCTCTTTTGCTTCTAGCATTGGCCAACAATAGCAAATGCAAGCAATGCAAGATTTTTTTGTTATAACGAGTTCGGTCAACATGGAAGCTGCCTTTTTAACGTATGTACCTTTTTCAATAACACTTCTTCAAGAGATGCTATCTCCCTTATCTAATGAAATCTTATAACATGTGCTTTATTTTAGCATGATACACTTGATTTTTTCCTAGACACAACACATTATGGCTATCATAGTTTCGCTTAACCAAGTTTTTTACCTCCAAATATAAGTTCATATTTGATTAAGCCTCCAATGTATCTTAGAATCCACCTGATTGAGTCCAATGACTTCTACAAAGATTCGACATAGACTTTCTTACTTGACTAATTTTTTGTATTTAAAATGGTATAGTATACACCATTTCCTACATGAAGCATCCAACTAAGGTAGTATAAGGAACTTATCTCTTATCTTATATCTCTAATCTTTTCAGCAGATTTAGAATGCCGTTCCGCTAAAAGTATCGTATGTTTCATCAGAATTACTATAAAACCGGTTTTGACTTTTTTCATGTAGAGCCGTTTATTTAATATTTTTATATAATTATAATATCATAATAAATTGTTGTTAAGAATATTATCAATTTGCTATACATTTATTTATTTTATCTAATCTCTAGTTAATTTAAGTGAAAATTGTCACACACAAAACAATTACTCTAATCCACTTTTTAAATTCAGCTAGTGATCACATTAAATTCATTATTGTTGCACTGATTACAACTAGTATCAATGTGGTCTCTCTCTCCATGAAAAAAAACACTATTTTATTATTCATCATCAAAAAATTTAGTACTATCTATCAAGAAGTTGCCTTATTATATAGAGGAGACAAAATGAGAGAAAAATCATATCAATTATTTCTTGAAAGATGTTTAGAGCTGCTCTCTCCAAATCGCTCCGTTTCCCTCCGGCCCATTACGCGACGAGACGTCCCTTCAGCATCAGAGAAGACCGTGAACCTTTTGCAACTCAGGACCAGCCTATGCCCACGGCACCGCCTGACGATGCTAATGTGCCGATGTCTAAGAAAGATCTTTGGGCTCGTGAGTTGAGCTTGAAAAGAGAGAAACTTGAGTTAATTTTGAAGAGCTCTACTCAAAAGTTAGTGAAGCTGGGCTCGAAGTTGGCGAAGACCAAGTGCTTGGAAGAGAAAGGTGTTATCTATGAGAAAATTGGAGAGGTCTTGAGGAAACAAAAGGAGATGAAGAGTGCCATAGAATCGGTGGATAATGAGATCTTGTGGATGACTTTAGAGGATGAAAGCGGTGGTAGTGAGGATGATGGCGGAGACGGCATTACCGGTGACGGAAGCGGTGGCAGCGATGGCAACAAAGGTGGAGACGGTACTGCGTACATAAGTTCTTTGTCATCTTGGCTTGGTTTTAAGGAATGGTTGGTGTGTATTGCTTGTGTGTCTTATTTTAGTACAAGGGGTTAATCCGCGCTTCGCGCGGTATTTTATTTTTTTAAGAGTTTCAAATGATATTTTAAAAAAAATTTAAAGAGTTGATTATTTACTTTTTAAAGTTCTTATTCTCATGATTTTTTTATATAGAATCTGAAAATATCAATAGTCTAAGTCGCTACAATTGACTGAATTGAATAATGTCAAATTGTAATATTTGGTGATTTTTTTATTTTGTTTAGGCTATGTAACTATTTTATTTCTTTTATGCCATTCAGTGTTATGTCTAATCTTATATGATTTTTCCCGGTTTTTTTTGTATTGCATCATCCATCTAGATTTTGCAACTATTTATTTGAATTTCTATTGTTGTAATCATATAATGATAGTATTTAAATTTGAAAAAATAGTGAAACCTATGAAATAGTGCCCACTTTCTTTAGAGTGTTTTTCAAGACGCATGAAATGGTGTTACATTATCATTTTATTATTTTTATGAGTGCTTATCAATGCCTTAGTGATAGTAATACGCATATCATTTTCATTATTTAATTTATTAGATCTTATTACTTTTTTATTAATTTTTTTATTATGTATTAGATATTAGTTGTACTTTGCAATCATTTTTATTTTTATTTCTTTAAACTTTAGCTTGTGCCACAAAGAAGGAAAACATACATGTGAGAATTTCTTTTGTGGTTTGGGTATTATGATAAAATGTGAAAATAATATTAAAAATGGATTTTTTTTTCTCTTTTGTGTTCTTATGATTTTTTACTATTTATTCTTAATGTCTACATTTATATTTTTACTAAATTATCCTTTTTACTAAATTTTCACCAACTTAAACTTATACTATGTATGTTTATTAAATTATTATTGTTTTATTTGTTAGATCTTGTTATTTTTAATTTTTAAACTGATTTGTAAAGATTTTGTTTTTCTTATATATTGATCATTGTTGTGAATTTATCATTTCCTTTATTTCTGTTAATTTATCTAAGTTTGAATTTGGTGACAAAGAAAAAAGAAAACAAATTCCATAATATTTATGTTTTTTTTCATTGTCATAGATTTGATGAAATGTGAAAACAATGTTTTTTTTAAAAAAAACTATTCTTCTGATTTTTTCTTTTTATTCTTCATATTTTATGTTTTTCCATTATATTATGTAATTTTCACTAAATTGTTATTGATTGACTAAACTTTTCAACAAACTCAAGTTACACTATGTATTTTAATTTATTTATTTATTTTATTTATTTTTTTACATGATTCTTTATAAATCTAGATTTTGATTATATATTGATTTTTGTTACGATTTTCTATCATTTATTTTTTATAAGATTAAATTTGGTGGTATAAAATAGGAAAAAATAATTCATGAGAATAATTTATAGATATATATATATATGTTGACATGAGTTCGATGAAACGCGTAAAAACAATAGCATAAAAGGAGTTTTCTCATTTCAATTTGGTGTTTTTATGAACTTGTTGCTATTTTTTTTTTTGAAATTAAAGTAGTTAGATTATATTATGTAGCTCACTAAATTATTATAAATTAACAAAAATATTGATGTCGACAGTTTAGTTGAACTACAAATGAAATATTGGTTTAAATATATTTACGGATCATTATATGTTTTGTTAATTGATTTGGTTAAAATGTTAAGAAACTGAAAGTTTTAGGACAATGAAATAATTTTTTAAAAATTATGCTTATGTGTTAAATTTTTGGAATATCTTAAAAATTATGCTTATATGTTAAATTTTTGGAATATCTCTTAATGAGGTGGCTCAAGGAGAAGAAACCTTGTTCTCCTATATATATAGATTGTAGTTAATGAATGATTATGATTAACTAGTTTTAAGTAATGTATGTTTTTAAGGAACGTTGTGTTTGTGTGTTTTATTTCAATATCTTTTGTTAAGACTTACTACTATTAATCTCATTAAGGGTTGTTAAAAACTAGTTAAGGCTTTTCTCCTTTCCAATATTCTCCAAGAAAAATATATTGCTCATAACTAATAAGTTTAAGTTAATGTTTGACCAAAAAAACAAAAGATATTGATGTGATCTAGTTACTCATACATTTCTAAAAAAATGTCTCTTTGTACAGTTTGTTGTACCTCATCAGGTATGCTCACTCATATACTACTTAATAACAAACATGTAATAGAAACATATGATAATTTAAATTATTACTGAAAAGATCTGGAAAAAATGAAATCTCAAAACATATTTCATCTAACGTTAACCCATGCATGTAAATGAAGCCTTACTAATCTAACAATACTAAAAAGGGGATAAAATGAAAAGAGAGGTTGTCCACATTATCAAAAATAATCAATCAATGAAGACATTTTAATCGCCACATAATCATCTTTTCTACCAAAATTATCAACAAATAATGGGCTCACATTTTACACGACATCAACATATATCACAACAATTTCGGCCCATATTTTAGCCGACATCAACATATATAATGGGCTCACATTTTACCCCACATCAACATATATTACTACACTTTCGGCGCATCCTCTGTCTCGGCCCATTCATTATCCGCGCACACCCTAACCCATAAAGCGATGAGTCTCATCTCCTCCCACCCTCCATTTCACGCTTCAGTTGCTTCCTCTCCCAAATCCGTTTCCTCTTCTTCTCTCTATTCGAGCAAACCCTAACCCGTTAATCGATCAAATGCTTGAGTCTTATCTTCTCCCAGCCTCCGTTTCACGGTTCAGTTTCTTCTTCTCTCAAATCCGTTTCGTCTTCTCCCAACCTTCGTCACGTCTTTGTCTTCAATCAATCTTCTCTTTAACCTCCATTCAATGAGTTCCTTCCACCTCCCCATCTTTCTCATTCTTTATATATTTTCTTCTCCTACCTTAATACAACCCAAAACCCGAAAGCCTCCAGTGATTTCCCTCAATGAAATATAACGGCAAGTCCCTTGTGTCCTCCGCTAATACCCATGAGGTTATGTTATTCAAAGACATCTTACTCGGTCCCCACGAAACCGCCACATCAGAAGTTACACAAGATTTACCGAGCAAACATAAATAGGTTTATAAAAATTCTAACTGGTCCATTATAAATATACACATATATCCATCAAACCCAATATCTGTAGCAAGCCCAACCGGCTGTCTCTTCCGCTTCACCATTGTCATTCCATATTTATGCAAATCACTGTTATAGTGTTATTAGGAAAGCAATCTACCAATCACCTTAAATAGTCCACCAATCAATCAACAACAAATCATTTTTGGGGTATGTCAACAGTTGTTCAAATGTTACATGATGCTCTTCTTCAAACATTGTTTTCTCCTTCATTGCTTTCGTCTCCTCCCTCTTCTCCGTCTTGGTTACTTTCTCATTCCATATTTGCGTTCATCTGTCTCTTCTCTAATTGTTTTAACTGCATTGGGTTTCCAATCTATGTGTATACCATCTTTTGAATTTGGAGTTTCAGTCTGAGGTTGGTGATGGTCCCTTTGATGTGACACTCATAAACCCATGTAAGACAGATTCAAAATAAAACTAATTTAGCATTGAATCGAGATAAGTTAGACAGCTCTAAGCTTGGATTTTTGAAGCTCGGTTGCTAATTGCGAACATAATTTGCTTTTCGTGATTCTCCGATTCAATCACCAGCGTCTCATAACCTTCAGGCTATGCAGGACAATAGTTTGGACCAGATGTAATTCAAAGGTTAGATAAGACCTATCCAACTTCTTTATATGCGAGAATAATAGGCTGTTTGTCAGCCTTGAGCAGTTTCTTGACTTCTGTAACTTTCTAATTCTTTACATTTAAAACCTGCGTATTGGAACTTTTGCTTACAGTCGTTCTCCAATGAATCAAACACAATCTCCTTTGGCTTTCAAAAATCCTTATCCTCTTTAGGACAACCTTATCGACCTGGTGGATTCAAGGTTAGAATTATGGCTCTCTTTACTTTTTCCCGGCCTTATATTCATTTACAAGATCCTTGGAAAGTTCTGATCTTGAACATCATACATGATTAACCAAGTTATCTATTTTAATATGGTAAAGTTCTGCTTGATCTATTGGATGGTACACTTAAATGTATGTTTTTCAGGAGCCCATGACCTATTAATGGAATACCATGGGGGTTCAAAAGATTTTCCACGTCCAAGCCCTCTGTGAAGCCTTACCATTTTTTACTGAATTAAAGAGGTAAAAGTCTACATGTGATATTTTTGACTTAGAATAATGTTATATTCCACAACTTGGCTGCAGTGTCGATCACAAAATTTAAATGCTTTCGGTTATTTTCGCAAATATAACATTATCATCAGTAAGAGACCACATGGTTTGGCAAACTTCTATAGGTTTCTCTGCCCATCTGAATGCCTAATAGTTAAGGGCCTACTATGGCACGGGATTTGAAAATCCAACGAGATCATGTCACTGGATTTGGATTATAGGCTTTAGGAACATGTTGGTTTATTCTTGACGAGTTACATGAGGCTATCCTTTGGTGCCGGAGTACAAGCGCAGCGTGAAGGGCGACGTATTCCACACAAAAAATTTGTGCTGACGGGATGGTCGGTGATGTTTTTAATCTCCTTGGCGGAGAGGATGAGATTATTGATTCAAACTGGACACTGATTTCGCAATCTTCAGCTCTCATTGATTTTTGCTCGCTTCTTTTTATTTATTATGGCCAACAACGCTCCTCACCACCCAAACAAAAAGTTCAAGTAGAAGCCAAACCTCAGCATTAAAGATTCAGCTGAGGAGATTCAACAACATCTAAAGAAAGATGTCAAAATTGTACCTTTGGATCTCATCCTCATGATACTCTTTTCGGCCTTCCAGTCAGTTTCTATCACTCTTTCAATCTTTTCCCAATCTTCATTAATTTGATCATAAACACCACGTTCGCATGTCTTCTTTTCCAGGTTTTGCTCTTGGCTTTCAGTTTCATTACGCACCAAAGGTAATATATAAATGGAAACAGAAATTCGCTTTGCACATCTTCTCTGTCTTTGGATTAATCCATAGTCTATAATCTTGTGATGCATATACAAAAGAGCTCGATGGCGGTTCCATGAAGGTAAGCGGGAACAATCTCTGACTATAATAAGGTGACATACTAATCTCGTTGTTTGGTGAAACTCTAGATAGTGTTCTCTACGGAAGATATGATAATGCGTTCGTTATTTGACTTATGAGAAGCAGTTAACACAAGACATGCTTAATATCTAATTTTCCATCAAGTAGTACATAATTGATAGTTAGTGTATCTCATGTTCTTTTATAAGTGTGACTGAAGATAAAAACGAGAAGGATACTGCAAAAGCTTCCTCAAGTTCATGTACTTTCAACATGGGACTCTTGGTACATTTTATGTGAAAATGTATCAAAGTTTTAAGTCTGTGACAAATCTTTAATTGATTTTTGGTGTATAGATACATTGTTCCAAAGGCTTAGCAGGGAGTTCCAGTCATAGCGAGTTTGTGAAGGCAATAGCCAATATGTATAGGGTCTAGAGAGGCAGAGGAGGAGGACGACCTTGAAGATCTGATGAAACAGCCCCAAGCTCTTAATGTTGCTCGAGTTTTTAAGAAAGAATATAGTTCTTAAGCCGTTTCTACTTGATATAGGCGGCAAATGCTATCATGTAAAAGCAAAACAAGAGTATTTGGGGTTTGTTTTGTGGATCTCATAGGCATATAATCTAAATACTTTTTGGATAATGATTAATTTCTTTTATTTATTGATCTACCATAGATGAAGTGATGCATGTAGCATGGTTTTTCATATTTTATGGTATGGTTTCAGCCAACTACTCCGTCGTTCTACCGTCTTTGTTGTCCTCGATATTTCTTCTTGAGATTGAGTTATCTCTGAACGGATAGTTAATCTCCACCATTTCTTGTGGTAGAGTAACTTCGGCTGTCAACATGAAGCCTTCTTTGTAGTCGTCATTAAGCAGTTTTTTTTTCTTTTAAAGTGTAGAAACTAAGGTTAATAACCAGAAATTGTCCATCAAGTTCTATTACTCCAACATCGACAACTTATTTGTTGAGTTGTACTTTCTCTGCACAATCTTCAGCTTCGCAGATATACTCATATTGAACTCAATTACTATTTATATTTTACTCATATTGAACTCAATTTACTATTTATATTTTATATGTAATATATATATTAAAGGCAATGATATTTGTATAAGTTGCTTGGGCTATATTTCTATAAATTACCCGGGCTACAAAATCTCTAGTTCTACTAAATGAAAAAAGAAAAATCTGAAGGCATTTCATTTATTAACTATGGTATATCAATCAACATTTAATTTGTGTCAGAATTTCATATATCGTTTCCCTTTAATTTGTACAACCAATTGAAAGCTGTAGATATGCTCTACATATCCATGAGCATGCGAGACTAAAGAGCTGTTTTATTTATATTATAATAATAAAAAATACCTTTAAGATAGACATAAAAAAAGTTTTTATCACAAAAATAATCTTTAAAAAAAAATTACAAAATAATCTTTATCAAATGGTGTAAATATATATTTATACCCTTTGGGTTAACTAATCTAGACTTAGGATTTATAGTTACGGGGTGAGATTTGGGGGATGCGATTTAAATTTGAAAAAAAAAATATTAATTATTTAAAAATAAAAAGGATCTAGTTTAATCATTTTTGTTCTTGAAGGTTATTTTGGTGACAAAAACTTCAAAAAGATTATTTGAGATATTTGCCCTTATATAATCATAATTACAAACAAACAAATTATTTGTAGTATTTAAATAAGCAAGGATAAAATATTTAATTAAGCGTTTAACTCATAAACAAACAATTTATAAACTCAAGCCTTTAAAAGAACAACTTATACACTCGGGCCATACAATTACATATTGATCCTAACTCTGCAATGAAAACTGATTGTCTCATGCAACATCAACGACAAACCCTTAAAAGAGAAGAGATTCTATGTACATCTCACAAAACTCATTATACCTCTTCGTTTAGAATAAGAATTGATGGTTTTGTGGACGATAGGGATACAGAAGATGTTGATCTAGTTTGTTTGGAATCATTCACAAATAAAAATAGGAATGTAACTCTTTACATAAGAATAAAAAAAATATTTTTGTTAAAATTGCTCTGACACAAACTTCGATGCACAACAAATGGCGTGTCCGCGGCCTTGTTTCCGGCCGGAACCCTCCGTCTGTAGCTGCTGGTGAACCTCCTGACCCTCCTCCCATCTCCCCTGACCCACAGACCATTCTTCCTCTCTCTCACCAAACAACTTCCCTACCTTATCCGAAGCAAAAACATTTCTCCTATCTACAACTGCCTCCTCTACAATATGCAAGGGAGCCAATTCCCGCAATGCTGATGCTCCAAAAGCTTCAGCTAATATTGCATTTGCTGAAGAAGCTGCACCGGTAGCTGAAACAGATTTGCCTCCTACAGTTGTTTCTTCTCCTTGATCTGGAAAGAAAACGGCTCAGGACCCGAAAACTGAGCTTAGCTTTAACAAAAACATTAAATCTCCCCCCCCCCCCCCCCCCCCCCCCAAGACCACTTCACCTATCTAAACTAAGAAAGCATCCTCTTCCAATCTTATCCTGCCAATTCACAGGCAAAACTCAAACCCAAAAATTCAAAATGAAACCCTACAACCACCAACTTCTGTCACAAACTTCTCAAAACCCATGTCTGCGACTCCTTATTTGGTTGAAAGAATCCGGTAATCTGAAGATAAGACTTTGAGAAGGCTTGCTCCAGTCTGAGTAAGAGGTAACTGTATTGGTTTGTGAGACTGGATGATATCTTTTATTCTTCTTAGTGATCACTTTAGGAACTGAGGAATTTTTCTTTGCAGATTCAGTATCACTCGGAGGGGGAGGAGAATATAAGAGGCAGTTCCGGACAATGTGACCAAGTTCATGGCAGTGGGTGCACGTTGGAGGAACCCATGGGTAATGAAATGAGACCTCAACTATCTCACCATCTTCCCTTTCAAACTCAACAACAGAGGGTAGGGGTTTTGTAAGATCCACCTCCACTTTGACATGAGACAAGGTTAAGCTTACAAGGTTTTTAGTGAAGTCATATGTTTCTTTTGGATCGCCTACTAAACATGCTATTAAGCTCAGTCCTTCTTCATGTCACAGGTCTAGTGGGGAACTTGTGAGATTAGACCAGATCTTAATAGCCTTGAGAGGTGGAGTAGTCTTGATGTGAACCGAGGACCATTGATCCGTATGGAACATTGAATCACCTACGTACCAAGTGTTTTTCTCGAGTATCTTCTACCTAAGGTATTCACTTTGAATCCTTACAATTGTAGAGTGATTTAAAGGATTGTTATGAAATTCCAATCGATTTCCTTTGGAGGATCCTTACTTCAAACCTAATGAGTGTTAAACTCTTCTTTTGAATGTTTGTGGCCTAAATGACCCGAACAAGCATAGATATTTTGTATCATGGGGTAGTTCTACCAAGTTTCTTTTGGAGCTATTCTTGAATCACATATCAAGCAACCTTGTTTGAGCCCTATCCTCTTTACACTTTGTCCGAACTGGTGTTACACCTCTAATTGATGTTCTGCGTTTTACCACAGGCCAATTAACCTAAGTGCACGCTACCACAATCGAATGGTATATCGATGCAGCACTTTAGGATCGAATCCACAGAGAACTAGTGATCTATAACACTAAGAATACACAAAATTTCCTAATCTAAGCAAACAAGGGAAGATGGGTGATTTGTAACAAACTAAACTCCTAGAATTATGAACAATGTGATCTCAAATTCAAACAAGAAACAAGTGCAAGAATCAAACTTTAAATCAATAGCTAAGGATAGATCCATGGGCAAGATCATCGATATCGGGTGATCAAGATTCAATCTAGGATGCTCAAACAAAACAATCAACAAGTCTATAGGTCTAAATCTCGTTCAAATAGACTAATCCACTCCCGTGACAATAGCCCCTATGCTAATCATGAATTAGACATCAACTCCCGTTGGCCTTACCCAATCAAGCATGCATAAAACACAAGTCTACTAACCACTAAACATCTTGACAACAACTCCCGTTGGCCAAGCATGTATAGGACAATACTAGGTTGTTCAAGCATTTCATCGAACACCTTCCGGGCGTGAAACTACTTATGATCTAGATTAGATTTCCCAACCTTAACCTAGCATTAAAATCACCTAATAAGCCATAGAACAAAGTTAATCAAGCAAGAATCATCCTAAACATTCACCTAATCACCCTAATCTACTTAACCCATGAATCTAAGAATGTTTACTCAATAAACTCCATGATAAACCTTAAATCTATGTGAGATTCAAGGTTAATCATGTAAGAGAAACAAGATAAGATGAAGTACTTCCTTAGAAATCAACAAAGATTCAAGCTTTTACAATCCAAAATAAGTTCTTTTGAGAGAAAAATGAGATATTTTAGAGTTTTGGGGTCTAAAACTATATGTAAGAAGGCAAAACTCGAGCTGGTTCGATCCCATAAACCAAAGTTTAACCGGAATAAACCGGTCAATAGTGACTTTTGTGCCTTGTAGCGGCCACTGCATCCAGCTACACCATCCAGATATGGAGCAGGGGATCGAGTTTCAAAGCCAGCGGCCAAGCAACGCCGCTACGTCGAGCCTCTACGACGCTTCACGCCACCAAGCTTCATCTCGTGCTTCGTCTTTGTGGTTTGATCTGAACCGTGCCTGAAACAACCCTCACCGCCGCGAAGCCTCACGCCCTCAAGCTTCATCCGTGGCTTCATGTCTCCATCTCCTCCACGGGATCTCTCGTTCAAGTCTCTCGGCGTGCCAAGCTCCTCCATCGTGTCTGGGTCGAGCCCGTGCTCCTCCGCCGTCTGGAACCGCTGGCTCGAGCTTCGTCGTCACGTCACCGTCGAAGAAGAAAGCTTTGTGGATCTCCCATGGTGGACTTTGCTCATTTTGCATTACAGGTCCTTCCATTTTCGGCTAATTACCATTTGACCCCAAAACTTTCATATAATGCAATTTAACCCTTGATTTTCGCCTTAAACTTCCAATTGTGCAATCCAAACCCTGTCAAATGTAATTATGCATGCAAATGCAATATAAAGACCTAAATGCAACCTAAAATGATGATAATAAACTAAATTATGAATCTAAAACTTAACAAAATCAAGAGATATCAACTCCCCCAAACTTGCTCTTTACTTGTCCACAAGTAAACTTTCAAGAACAAGATGAGGAAATATCTAAAAATGGGAGCTAGTGACTAAAAGAGACACTTTCTAGCCTTCAACATGATATCCTAAAAGAAACATAGCAAATAGCATGAACAATCTTTTATATTACACTCTAGCTTCTCAAGGCCTATCTTAACTCTAATATCTCTACACAAGTTACTCACTCATCAATCAACAAGTCTCTTAACCAACTCTCACATTCATTAAACAATTGTCTTAAGTGTACTCTTGCAAATGGGCAATTGGTCCTAATCACTTGGCATGGTGAGAGAAAGGCTTGAAGCAATGGTGAAGTAAGAGGGTTTACAAGTTCTTTTATGGTGGTTTACTCTCAAGAACTAGTAGTTTGACATTATGCATAATATATCTAAGAAAGAGAACAACTCATGTATACAAAGTTTGATCCTCATTGTTCTACCCATTTCCTAGACACAAAACAATTACTACCATTGATTCCCAATGTCAAACACTCTTTCATTCACTCAAAGATCCCAAAATCTCTCACTTTTAGAACTCTTTGTTTCTTTTGTCTATTAGGGATTCACTATTTTTCTTAGCTTTAGCTCAACTCTTTTTTTTTTTATACTCTTTGAGCTAAGATTTTCTTTTTCTTTGATCCCTAATATCTTATCTTTTCTTTAGAATTTTGAGTTCACTCTTTTCACTCACCTTTTTTTTTTCAACCTTTCAAGATCAAACACTTAATACTCCCTTCCCATCCTATTAGCTACACAATTGCGAGATCTCAAAGCTAGAAAGTAATGAAGATCAACCATTGTCGTTTCCAATACTCTCAACATTATGCACATATCAAACTTTCAGAAAAGACCTCACTCATCAAATTGACTAGGGCTTAAAGGAAAGGTAAGGGTAAGGGTGAGGTGAACCATCCAAAGTGAAGATGGCCACTTGAGTTGCCAAAGATTGGTAGAAAGGATTAAGACCAACTCAAGTGTGTGCGAGGTAACCATGATCAAGCACAACAAAAGCCCATAAGCAAGATAAATTACGTTCATTAACTCAAATAAGATTGGAGTTGGTTTAGAGAACAAGTCAATATCAAGCTCACAACAAGTTTCAAGTAGAGTTTTCAAGGCTCGAAGCATACAAGATTTTCAATAGATGTTTAAGCTACTTGATATGTTTAGCTAGGGTATCAAGATGAGTTCTAGACATGCGCTCTTTGCAAGGAAAATAAAACACAGCTCCCTATGCATATGGATGCAACCTAAATGCTTCTAGACTCAATCCTAAAGGTGCAAATGATGCAACTAGATGCTTGTTTTTGTTGTTTTCAAAAATTTTCAAATTTTTAGTTTTTTTTTATGCAAATAAGTATGTACAATGCAATGCATGAGACTCATGACAAGTAAACAAAACAAAAAAAAAACAAGGTGAGATAGTAGACTCTCTTTCAAACTTACTTCACACAGTCTCTTGTGTGAGAGTAAATTTGAAAGAGAGGTGAAAGGAAAAATGAAACATGATGAACTAAGTATTGACAAGGGTAGAATGCACTTACTTGGAGTTTGCTTTGATGAGAGGAGGAGGATGAGGAAGGAGAGCTTTTTGTGACCTTGGCCATTTTGTCTTCACCTCTTGGAAAGATTTAGAACTCCCCCAAACTTGTCCCTATACTTATTCAAAAACACTAAAGCAAGATAAAATAGAAATAAAAATATATACAAAGGATAGACATGGGAATGCCTCCCAAGCGCGCTTGTTTTAAGTCTCTAGCTTGACTTTATGCGCTTGCTAGTCATAGGAATCAAAAGGTTGAGCCAATGCACCTTTGGTCCTTCTCCTGCAAACACAAGAAACAAAGTATGCAAAGAAGCACACTACTGTCCATAGGAAATAGACAGATTTTTCATCAAGGAGCATCACTAAAGATGTAGCATGGATTAACACATGCTCTTTGAGGTTCAGATGATCATGAGAATCGAATGAACTTGGTGGAAACACAAAATCAACTACTGGTTCAAACGAAGTTTTAACAAAGTAGTCAACATTATCTCCATCAATCAAATAAAGCACAATGTTCTCATTCTCATGATCGATGTCGATCTCAGGGTTTTCTAATATTTTGTCTATATCAGTTTCACACCCTAGATCAGCTAACTCAAGAAGAGGTCTAGATTCATCAAGCATCAAAAAGTCAGTTTCGAGATCAATTGAAGCACAAAGATAGTTCTTGTCAAAACAAACTTCAAGATGATCTCTAGCAATCTTTTCTACTCTCAAGTCATCTAGTTTCCTAGTTTCACATATCAGATCAAGACATTCATTGATGAGCACATGATAATTAAGATCAGAGGCAATATCTTCAACACAAGGCAAGCAATTATCCTCAAAATAATGAAGTTCAGAAGTAGAATCGCATATACCTTCTAGTTGGGTTGGTGGAACCCAATAAAATACCTCTTTGAGCTGATGAGCATCCCTTACCTCAAAACTCGTGAGCTCTCTTCCTTCTAGCATTGCCCGATGTTGCATAAGGTTTAGCCTAAGCAACACTGCCATGTCACTCCTTGTCGACGTTGGGCTCTCTTCACAAAGCTCATCCACCTTCACACTTTGTTCTGGTGTGAGTACACTTTCATCAAAGGGTGGCTCCACATAAGGCTCATCATCTTCAATGTCATCCTCAAATGTGTCTTCCTCTTCTTGTGGCTTCTCAAGGTAGCTTGAAGCCATCTCTACAAAGAACAAAAACTAGAATAAAAGGTTAGTAACTATACAAAAGCAAAACAAAGCAAGAAAATAAAGCTTAGTCTCAAGAAAATCTGAAATCCTAATGATAAATCTACTTAGTTCCCCGGCAACGGCGCCAAATTGATGTTCTGCGTTTTACCACATGCCAATTAACCTAAGTGCACGCTACCACAATCGAATGGTATATCGATGCAGCACTTTAGGATCGAATCCACAGAGAACTAATGATCTATAACACTAAGAATACACAAAATTTCCTAATCTAAGCAAACAAGGGAAGATGGGTGATTTGTAACAAACTAAACTCCTAGAATTATGAACAATGTGATCTCAAATCCTAACAAGAAACAAGCGCAAGAATCAAGCTTTCAATCAATAGCTAAGGATAGATCCATGGGCAAGATCATCGATGTCGGGTGATTAAGATTCAATCTAGGATGATCAAACAAAACAATCAACAAGTCTATAGGTCTAAACTCATTCAAATAGACTAATCCACTTCCCGTGACAATATCCCCTATGCTAATCATGAATTAGACATCAACTCCCGTTGGCCTTACCCAATCAAGCATGCATAAAACACAAGTCTACTAACCACTAAACATCTTGACAACAACTCCCGTTGGCCAAGCATGTATAGGACAATACTAGGTTGTTCAAGCATTTCATCGAACACCTTCCGGGCGTGAAACTACTTATGATCTAGATTAGATTTCCCAACCTTAACCTAGCATTAAAATCACCTAATAAGCCATAGAACAAAGTTAATCAAGCAAGAATCATCCTAAACATCCTCCTAATCACCCTAATCTACTTAACCCATAAATCTAAGAATGTCTACTCAATGAACTCCATGATAAACCTTAAATCTATGGGAGATTCAAGGTTAATCATGTTATGAGAATGAGAAACAAGATAAGATGAAGTACTTCCTTAGAAATCAACAAAGATTCCAGCTTTTACAATCCAAAATAAGTTCTTTTGAGAGAAAATGAGATCTCTTTAGGGTTTTGGGGGCTAAAACTATATGTAAGAGGGTAAAACTCGAGCTGGTTTGATCCCATAAACCAAGTCAAACCGGAATAAACCGGTCAATAGTGACTTTTCTTCTGTGTAGGCGGCCACTGCATCCCGCTACACCATCCAGATATGGAGCAGGGGCTTGGAAATCAATGTAGCGGCCTTGCTATCCGGTTACGTCAAGCCGCTATGATCCTTCACGAACACGAGTATCAGCTCTTCTTCTTCGTTCTACTCGAGCTTCTCCTCACCATCGTTAACGGCTCATCTCTACAACAAAACTCGTGCTCCGACCACCACTGGCTCATCTCCACGGCCGAGCTCGTGCTCATCACTCCAAGTCCTCGCCTTCCTTGAGTCTCCATCTCCGATGATTTGCTCCACCAACGGAGCCTTTGGTACGCGTCAATAGACTCACCGTCGTGTTCTGAGTCGAGCCCGTGCTCGAGTATCGTCATTGGAACGAACGGATCCGGTGAAGAGAAAGCTTCGTGAGCTTCAATGGTGGGTTTTGCTCAATTTGCAAGACAGGTCCTCAAGCTTCTGGATAATTACGCTTTGACCCCATAACTTTCATATGTGCAGTTTAGCCCTTGATTTTCGCCTTAAACTTCCAATTGTGCAATCCAAACCCTGTCAAATGCAATTATGCATGCAAATGCAATATAAAGACCTAAATGCAACCTAAAATGATAATAATGAACTAAAATATGAATCTAAAACTTATCAAAAACAAGAGATATCACTAAACCCTTTTTAATTTGTTTCAGGTTAGGTTATCTTGTTTATTTTCCCAACAAATCAATGCACACAATATAAGAATAGATTTTTATTTGTCCTAATAGATCAATACACACATTAGGACTCGTTTTTTCTTAGAAGTATATCCAACTCCACTCCGTTTTCCTCTTCAAATCTTGTTCCAGAGTAAAATCTTTTCTACTTCATAGCATAAAAAGTGGGATTACTTCAAAAAGGCAATAACCATATTCATCATTCCATTTTATCCTAAATTATCAGAAATGAAGAAAAACTCAAATCTGTTTTAGAGTTACCCATCTTGAAATAACTCTATTTTGAAGGGGGATAGAGTAATACGTTAGAAATGCTATCAATATCAACCTCTTCCTCGGAAAGCTATCAAAGTCATTATGTACCCTGGTTCATATCTAACTCTAAATTATACTTTTTGAAACTTGGTGGATGTAAAAGTATTTGTTAAATCTTTGGACAATATGGAATAATGGTAAGAACTCTATTAATAATAATAATCTTTCATGAAAAATTTAAGAATATTTATCGATGTGTATCTTTCAAGTCTACTTGTTTTATATGTCAACATATTATCTTGTATTGAAAACCTAATTTATTTCTAAATAAAAGATAAAAAATTCAATAAAAATAAATCTACCACTTAATTAATTTTGTATTTGATTTCAAATTAAGAACCTAATAATAATCTGTAAGAAGAAATGAATCCATTAGATATTGAAAGTGTGGATTTCTTGGCTAATTGGTGATATTCCATTACATTTCCACAAGATGGATGTTTTTCTAATAAGAGACAAGATGCATGTTTCACCCTAGATCTTTTTTTTACTTAAATCACCCCAGATCTTGTCTGTGTCCTTCTAACTCAATATAAAAGAAAAGAACCATTCAGTTCTAAACCATAACTGCCAATCTTTTTTACCCATCCGAAGAAAAAACTTATTTAAGAGAAGAAGAAAAAGAAATGAAGTCTTTGATTTCTGTTATACCTCTACTATTTCTATTTTTTGACGACGTACTACCACCTTGGTGAGGGCCATCACGCCCATACAATTCTTGTGGGAGGATCAGATCACGGATGGAAGGTTCCAGAATCTTCTAACAAGACTCTCAACCATTGGGCTGAGACCAAAAAATTCCTAGTAGGAGACAATCTCGGTATATATCTCATCTTTCTTTAAATTTTGTTTATCTTATGTAACGAAATGGATCTAGTTAACAGCGATTATTAATAATAATTGTTACAAATTTTATTAAAAGATATATATTTTCTGATATATATTCTGATTTTTGGTGCATACTATAGTTTCATGATAATTTAGAAGTCGATATAAACTAATTAAAATATAAACAACGAAAACAAATGGTTTGTATTAACATTATTTTTTAATGTGACAGAGTTTGACTATGATATCAAGACAGATTCAGTGTTACAAGTGACAAAAGAAAACTACGAAAAGTGCATTACAGAAAAACCATCAAAAGAATATAAAGAGAAACACACCATCGTGAAACTTGATGTCTCAGGTCCACACTACTTCATCAGTGGAGCTCCAGGTAATTGTGCTAAAGGTGAGAAACTGATTGTCGTGGTTGAGTCACCTAGCCACCCGCCCACACCTAAGCCCGTACCCGCCACTGCTCCTTCACCAACTCCTTCAAAACCTCCTACTTCCCCGGCACCAGCTCCGGCCAACAACACTGCCGTTGGGTTGGTTGCTGGAAGTGGCATCGTCTGGGCCTTTCTTGCTGTCATTGGTCTCGCTTGGGCTTAATCCTCTTTATAAGAAGATAAAGTCCTTGTTATTCAACCAAATCTATGTTCTCGAAAATAATGATTATCTGAGTTTACGTCATATTTTGACATTTACTTATAATTAATTTGCAACATTTTTTGTTCTTGTCAAAAGCTGTAATTTTAATACATACTGTATCAACTACTTTCCTAGCGATGATTAATCATCTTGGTACCTATATATATCATATAAATAAATCATGAATTATTTAATTAACAAAATATATGACTGGTCATGGTTTGATTGTTTATAAAACGTTTTTCCCTACATTTACAAAACTATGTTGCTTGGCGATTTTCATTCAAATATTAAAAGCAGAATTTTTACCACCAAACATTTCTAGATCGAGTTTATTCGTCGCATTTATAAATTTTAAATGTAACTAAATTTTTTATCTGTGTTTTAAAAGAGCGAATATTAGTTTTTAACAAAAAAAAATTTTATGATATTTAGTCATATAGTTGTAAATGTAAAATTTTAAGATATGTTAATCATTTTATGTTTCGTAGAAATGTATTATATATAGTTTAATAATTTTAATTTTTGTAGTGATAGATGATAGTTAATTTAATTTTTTAGAAATTTTATTCAAAACATTATAGCGCTTTTATTTTTATTTTATTCTTAAAACTAATATTTAGATTATTAATTTAATTAATTATTTAAAAAATAAAATGATAGTTACCACAAACAATTTTTATCTTAGAAAGATGATATTTGCCACCAATGACATGTGATAAGGCTCTATTGATGTAGCTTACTAGTGTTCCATGTGATAGCATCATCAACATAACATGTGTTTAGATTCCAGAAGAGTGATACCCCACCATGATCCGTTGAATTTTCCATCCATATATGTATATTATCGTTGAGTAGATTTGTATATAGTTAGACAGTAAAATATAGATGATGCGGCCATCAAATCAGTAGATGAATCAGAAATCGACTAAACCGCCCATCTAGAAGCTATCAGTGATAGAGGATTAGTAAAAAGAGAATATCTTATGAGCTAGAAGGGATTTCGACGTGAAACAAATTTTTACAGATTCTACACTCATCAAAGACGCACTGAGGCTTGGAATTATCAAAAAAAGTTCACGGACCAAGAAGTTATGGATTTTACAAGTCAAGCCATCTTAACATCTAATGGACCGCATCAGTCATATTCCAGTCCATACAAGTCCAACCATGAAGAGGTCACAATCAAAGCCATTTTTATGTTGAGGAGGGCCTTTTAAGAGTCCAGATCACGAAGAAGCAAGCCTTTGGCCAAACCGACATCAATTGGAGAAAGTCTTCAACCAATTCGATTGGATCCAACCTAAACCTATTTGTAAAAGCCATGAGACACTTTATACCATCTATAAGGTATCTTAAGCGTCTTTCCATGTTACAACATCCAGAAGAATAGAAGAATCTTCTTGTACTTCAACATGCCTTATGAAATAAATTCCAACAACTACTTCCTAAACAAATACTGCACGACTTCAACATATTTCAAGTCATCCAAAAGATTCACATGAAGCTTACTTATCTCTTTGAACTGTCCGGTTCAAGAAGGATCAAGTTTCCCCATTCCAAGCCCTATAAATAGATACTTACAAAAAAACATATTGCTGATCGGTGGAATATCTAGAGAAGGAGGTGGGGGACGCCATGATTAATAAATATTATGTCCTTTTCAATAAATAAAAAGACGAAACTAAAATTTCAGCTAGAACTTGTCATTTAAGAACCTTTGTTTTACATAAATTGGTAAAGAAAATTTTTTGGACTGTCACTTTAATTACGCGAGCAGAAAATGAAGCAAATTGGTAATAGGGTTGAAATACCATTTATTATTAAGAATGAAAAGAAAAGTGAATTTTAATTAAGTATGGGATGTTCTACAATTATTTGAAATTAGGTATTTTCCTGAACCATGTATAAAATTAAAAATTGTAATTGACATTCTATTTAAAAATTGTTTTTGTTAATTTTAGATTTATCAATAGCTTACAATATTTAATTTTAAATTTAGTTTAATTATATATATTTTTTTAAATAATTTTTTTATTTAAGTTTATATTTTATAATATATATATATATATGTAAATTTTTAATATTAGAAAGTTTTTTATTTAGGTATTAAACATATAACTAAATATTATTTCTAAAATTTGTAGATATTAAAAAGAAACTAATGTTATTGGGATTATAAATTTTCAATTATGAAAAAAAAATTGCTTAAAATTTTGAAGAATTGTTTTAGTATTAAAATTATATAATTATAAAAATAGAAGTAAATAATATTCAAAATATTAAAATATTATGATATTTCTATTTTTACTATTATATTATTTATTGTTATTTTTATATTAATGATGATTTATGAATTATTAACATATTCTAAAAACTAAAATATTAATCAACATTAAATGGGCATTGTGTACTTATAACATCTACCAAAATCAACTAAATGGGCTGGTGCATGGCGAACGAAATGATTCATCAAGCTATTAAGTGTCCATGTCACATTTAGTTTCAAACCATGTCATCATGGTTAGTATGTTTTGTCATTATTTTCTTTCAAAATCAATGTGGTGATACAAATGACAAATCACTTATCAAATAATATAATGTATATGGGATGATCTAGGAGCAAGTTGACTGAAGTCAAGGAACAAGTAGAATGCAAGTGTTGAGGCCGGCTTCACTAAAACCGTATAAACAATAAGAGTAACTTACATTCTAAGTCACTTTTATTTTTTCTTTAACATCTAGAGGCACATTCCACTTGAAGAGCACAATTTGTGTTTCTCAGAATTTTTTTTTGACCATTTTGCCATTTATCAATTTACACTTTTATTTTATCATTTTATGTTTATTTAGCTATTTTTTATTTTCAATATATATTTATATAAGAATTTTTATTGATGCATTATAATATATATATATATATATATATATATTTTATATTTTATTATTGACATATAAAACATGAATGTGAAAATTGTGGATTAATTTACCATGGATAGAAGAAACATGGATGACAAATACGTGGACAACAAATCATGTATATGTATGTAGACAGAATTGGTTAAGATTAAAGGATGAAGATACAACAGTTAAACGGGTTTTCCAAGAACCAAAGATAAACTATAGACGAAAAAACTTACACACGATGAAGATATGTGTGTGGATATTAATAAAATTGTGGTGGACAGAGAATTGTGGATGTCAGATTGTGAACACAAGCTCGTGTCCACAACTTTCTGCAACCAAGTCTTCAGTTTGTTCAACACGTTATAGCCTCAATAAAATCTCTTGAGTTTTGAATAATATCTCGTGGTGGATCTTGAAATACATGGCGTGGTTCAATCCATGGCTTGACGACTTCGTGGTGGAGCTCGAAAGCCATGGCGTGACTCAATCTATGATGTTGCGACATATCTTGTGGTGGATCTCGTGGTGGACCTCAGAATCCATGTCGGAATCCATGGACGACAGCGTGTTGGAGCTCGGAATCCATGACATAGGCTGAGCACGGCGAGGAGGAGACAAATCTCGTGGTGAACCACCACAGCTTCACTAAGCTCATCCATGGTGATGTTGAGCTCGAAATCTATGGCGTGGCTCACGGCGGTCTAGGAGGTTAATAAATTGTGAATTGGAAAAGTGAGATAGAGTTAGGGTTAATAAATTGTGAATTGGAAAACTGAGATAGAGTTAGAAGATAACTGAGAAAAGAGTTAGGAGATAGTTACGAGAAAGAGGATAGCTTTAGGAAAATTGTGTTAAAAGGCATAATAGTCAAACAACACCATAAAAGTGTGTCTCGTGTGGAAAATGATTCTACATGTAATTGAGAAGTCAAGTGACTCTAGTGTAAATTTTTCAAACAATAAATCATCTAAAGAATTAATGCACAAAAGATGAAGTAGACAGCCTCTCTCTGAGTGTGTAAGGCCCAAAAGATGAATTAAGGCCGGTTTGAGAAACTAATCTGTCCATCTCAACAAACCCATTTTGTACAACAATTCGGTCAGAGATTACTGACATCCCCGTATGGGACAAATGAAGAGAAGACAGCATCGTGGACCCGACCCGACCCAGACAGCAAAGTCAATAATTTTACAACTCTCTCTCTGCTTCGGCTTTCTTCATCGCCGTCAGATTCGACTGTAAGTTTATCTTCTTCTTCTTCTACATGTTACTCCCGATGCTGAAACTGTCCGAATGATCTTTGATTGAAGTACCTTTTGTCTGTTTTAGAGTTGTGTTTGGTCCTTTTTCTTTGTGGGTTTTGTGATTTCTTGAAATTTCTCCCTCTTTTTGAACCCAAGTGAATGATAGATGGATCACATACATAACTAGTTCAAGTAACCCAATTGATTTGGGACATCAGCTTCTTCTTCTAATTGGGTAACTACTGTAATAATAGCTGAAAGGTTTCATCTTTATGATAATACACAGATTAGAGGATTCATGAGTTGAATCTTAGAGGAGAGTGATGTTTGATTGTAACACAAATGGAGTCAAATCTCAAGTAATCAGTGGCCATCGTGAGAAGTTTGTCAGGTATATATAGCTAACCTCTATTCTTTTGCTTCTTTTTAAGAACCTAAGCAGTTTCTTGATTTTCTTGACAGGTTAGAGAGTATGGACTCAAGGTATTCACAGAGTTCTGATACGGGCCTGAACAAATGCACATTAAACATACAAGGACCTAAACGTTTTGCTCAAGGAAGCAAAACATCATCTGGATCTTTTAAGAAAGGTTTAGAAAAGGATCAGAAGGGCTTTGGTCTATAGGAAGATCTATTGGACTCGGTGTTTCACGTGCTGTCTTTCCAGAGGATCTTAAAGTGTCAGAGAAGAAGATATTTGATCCACAAGACAAGTTTCTTTTGCTCTGCAACAAGCTCTTCGTGGCTTCCTGCATTCTCGCTGTGTCCGTGGACCCTCTCTTCTTGTATCTTCCGTTTATAAATGATAGAGCGAAATGTATTGGTATAGACAGGAAACTGGCGATTGTAGCAACGACGTTGAGGACAGTTATAGATTCATTTTACCTCTTTCACATGGCTTTAAGGTTTAGAACAGCGTATGTTGCTCCTTCTTCACGGGTTTTTGGTAGAGGAGAACTTGTGATAGATCCTGCACAGATTGCTAAGCGGTATCTGCAACAGTACTTCATCATTGATTTGCTTTCTGTGCTTCCTGTTCCACAGGTATAACTACATAAAATATAACCCCAAACATCTCTGAGTTACTTTGTTGGTGCTTAGTTTTTCTACATCTTTTCAGATTATAGTTTGGAGATTCCTCTACACTTCTAGGGGTGCAAATGTTCTGGCAACAAAACAAGCACTTCGATATATCGTGTTAGTTCAATATATTCCGCGGTTTCTTAGGATGTATCCTTTAAGTTCAGAACTGAAGAGAACAGCAGGAGTATTCGCTGAAACTGCTTGGGCTGGTGCAGCTTACTACTTGCTACTTTACATGCTTGCAAGTCATGTCAGTACCATTTTTCTATCCTTTTGTTACCATTCGTTGTCCATTGTTTTGTTTCTTTGAACTATATTTTCTCATAAGTGTCTTTGATTGCAGATCGTTGGGGCTTTGTGGTACCTTCTTGCCTTAGAACGCAACAACGACTGCTGGATTAAGGCTTGCCACAAGCCAGGCAGTAACTGTACCAGAAACTTCTTGTTTTGCGGTAACCAAAACATGGAAGGTTATGCTGCTTGGGACACTGTGAAAGATGTGTATCTTCAGCAAAAGTGCCCTGTCAATGTCACTGATGGCGAAGAACCTCCCTTTGATTTTGGAATCTACTCAAGAGCTCTCTCCTCTGGCATTGTCTCTTCTAAGAAGTTTGTCTCAAAGTACTTCTTCTGTTTGTGGTGGGGATTACAGAATCTTAGGTAATGAGAAGACAAACAAACAAACAAACAAACCCATTCAGCTTTTTCGACTCTTTAGTAATCTTGAGTCTTCCTGTGTTGTCAAATTGCAGTACACTTGGTCAAGGGCTCGAAACTAGCACATACCCTGGAGAGGTTATATTCTCCATAGCACTTGCTATTGCTGGACTCCTACTCTTTGCCCTTCTCATTGGAAACATGCAGGTAAAAAAACAACAAGAGCTTGTTCGGGTTTATTATGAAGAAAGATGTAATGATGTTGGTGTTTCTGTGACAGACTTATCTTCAATCGCTTACTATCCGGTTAGAAGAAATGCGAGTCAAAAGACGTGACTCAGAACAGTGGATGCATCATCGAATGCTTCCACCAGAACTACGTGAACGTGTCAGACGATATGATCAGTACAAGTGGTTAGAGACGCGTGGAGTTGATGAAGAGAACATTGTTTCGAACCTCCCAAAGGATCTTAGAAGAGACATCAAACGTCATCTCTGTCTAGCTTTAGTCCGAAGAGTAAGTCTCCTCTCTTATTAACTCACTCCATTGGACATCTTCTTGAAACTGAAAGTCTCTTTCATTTTGTGGTAAAAAAGGTTCCATTGTTTGATAATATGGATGAGAGGCTACTAGATGCAATATGTATGAGGCTCAAGCCATGTCTATACACTGAGAAGTCTTTCTTGGTTCGTGAGGGAGATCCTGTGAACGAGATGCTCTTCATAATCCGTGGTCGGCTCGAGAGTGTAACCACGGATGGTGGGAGAAGTGGATTCTACAACCGTAGTTTACTTAAAGAAGGAGACTTCTGTGGGGACGAGCTTTTGACATGGGCGCTAGATCCCAAATCAGGTTCTAACTTACCGTCCTCAACAAGAACGGTGAAGGCCTTAACAGAAGTAGAAGCTTTCGCTTTGATAGCTGAGGAGCTTAAGTTTGTGGCTAGCCAGTTCAGGAGACTGCATAGCAGACAAGTGCAACACACTTTCAGATTCTATTCACAGCAATGGAGGACATGGGCCGCGTGCTTTATCCAAGCTGCTTGGAGACGGTATACAAAGAGGAAGAAACTGGAACAACTTAGAAAAGAAGAGGAAGAAGAGGAAGAGGCTGCATCGGTTATTGCAGGAGGAAGTCCCTATAGCATCAGAGCGACGTTCTTGGCTTCAAAGTTTGCTGCTAATGCACTTCGTAGCGTTCACAAGAACCGGACTAAGAAGTCGAATCTGGCACCACCATCAACTAAAGAACTGGTTAAGTTTCAGAAACCTCCAGAACCAGATTTCTCTGCTGATTGCTGAACATCTTTGGCCTCATATTAATCCAATTCTTCTTCTTTTTTACTTGTACACAATGTCTAAGTTAAAAACACATCAACTTAAAAAGATAGATTCAGTTTGTTTTGTTATAAACAGATACCTAGTTGGGTGTTTATAAATGCTTGTTAACAACACCCAAGTATTGTAATATAAAGGATCCTATGTTATTTGAGTTTTTCTTATTTAATCAAAAGATAAAAGACCATTCTAAACAATATTTTATAGAAATTTTGTTTTGAAATTTAATTCAACTAATTCTGCTACTTTTGTTTATCGGTTAAACTTGTCGGATCTTCCCTTGAAAAGGTCTTTGCAAGGCTAGCATTGTTTCATATATTGTTCTGCGTTTTCCATCATTGCCTTCGAGAATCTCTTGTGGAGAAACCTGTATAAATATTTTGTGAGTCAACCGCACAAAAACAAGGTGGTTATTTAGAATTCAAATGTTTACAAACTGCACCGCACACATCGATTAATAGTAACCAAAAATTTCATATATTTCTATGTATATATATGTTTTTATTATTAATAGTACCGCATCTCAATTGTTCGTAGTTATTTTGTATGTTGCTATTCAGACTTTTAGTCTCATTTGGTTTTGAGAACAATAATGTTTATTAATACATGTGGATATCGGGTCGGTCCCGGTTCTTATCCGAATCCGATACTTGTTTAGACTGAAGGTTATGTTTAAAAGGGTTGGTAAGAGGAAAGTACAACTATTTTTACCATTATACCACTTCAATTTTGTTGTAACTATTTTCAAACTATATATATATAACTTGTCTTCAATTTTTTTTTTAAAAGATAATAAAACTAATAAGATTAAAAATAAAAAAAAATAAAAAATATATAATTTTGGGTTAATATTTTATATTTGAACTAAACCAGAACCGAAGTGTAAGTCGATCAAATAATCATTGGATATAGTTTCTAAATATTCTTACATGGACCAAACTGGTCTTATTCAAAACCGATCCAGATACTCAAAGTCCCGGCCCTAGAAACGGACATGCACATGCGTTTAACGGCATTATATGGTTGACGAGAACTAAGTAGCAGATTTTTTGTTATACAGTAGAAACTCGATGAATTAATATTTGATAAAGTAATAAACACTACAACTTAATAAATAGATTCAATTTCAAGTTGAATCAGTGTTTAATATATCATAATTTGACAAAATAAATAATAAAGTATTAAAAACTCTTAACTAAATATATGGTATCTTCAAATTATATATTAATAATTAACATATATAAATTCTTATAAACATAGACAAAATTTAGTATTGTTTATTTGTCTTTACAAGGAATTTCATCTCAAATTTTACTTTTCATTTTAATATTTTGTTGTTACTTTATCGAAGTGCATATAAAACACATTTGTAATCTAGCATACATAATATATATAAAAATAATCTAATTAAAATAGATGATATTCAAATTTATAAAAATCAAATAGTATATAATATCATGCAATAAAATATTATGTTCATCTATTTTTTAAAAATGATAATTCTACTGTACAACTAAAAGTATAAAATAGAAATTGGTTAATGTGAAAGCCAAATAGGAGGAGAGTTAAAAGGGACAATCTTAAATTATATAAAATTTTCCAGTTTCATCACTTATACTAATAGTGGTTGAAAATGGGTCAAATCCACCTCGCTGTGGGTAGAATATTTTCTGATTCAATACTTCAACATGTATAATTAGCAAAGAAAAAGAGTCGACCGCCAACCTTTCCAATGAAATTTACACGTAACTTGTGGGACTCACCAGTAATTTTAATTAAATAAAAAAAATATTTTAGTTATATTCAAATATTTGTTTTAGAAAATAATAGAAACTATATGTTAATATAACTAAAATAATATAACTACTGTATTTTTATATATTTTTGAAGTAAATATTTTTTTCATAAAAAAAAAAGCTTTAAATTTTTTCCTACGAGTTGGCGGGTATATCCACAATTATAACTACTGTAAATTAGGCCGATGCACACCCATTCTGAGAAATATAAGCTTGACATGCACCCGCATCCCTCAGCCAAATTTTTTATACCATTCAACCAGCATATATTGATTTAAATTCAAGCGAGGCGAGAGTCGCATATATTGATTTAAATTCAAACGAGGCGAGAGTCGCATATATTGATTTAAATTCCCAGTTCTAGTTAGCCTCCACGGTTTACCTTTGCCACTAGTTGTAATTAGTTAAGGGAAAGTTTCATAAAATTACATCTATTAATTTTTAAGCTTTTTAATACCCAATCTTTTTACTATCTAATTTAATGCATCAAATAATTATTTTCTTCATTTTAATACATTAATTTTAAAAAATATGTTCACTATAATACTCAAATTGTGTTCAAATTAATCAAAAATATTAATAAGTTTCAAATAAATTTACAAATCTTAGAAATTCGTATAAAATATTACATTTTCTAATTTTATTTTAATCGAGTATAAATTAATTTTATAAATTTAGTTTTATTTTCCATATCAAAATTATTTTTTTTCTGAAACTTTAAAATAATTTATTTATTTTAACTGAAAGTAAGTTTTTTTTTCAATTTTAAATTTTCATCTAAAATTTTAGTTACCTTTATTCTTAAAATTTTAAATTAAATTAAAAAAATCAAACTTTGTTTTGGATTTGAAATATTTTTTCAAAATTTGTCTAAACTTGTTAATATTTTGATTAAAATAAGCATAGTTTGATTATTAAGATAAGCATAATTTTACAAGTTATAGTATTAAAATGAATACAATAATTAGTTAAGTTATTAACGTGGGTATCAACAAAGTTTGGATAGTAAAAGCTTAATGATCAAAAAATAATTATGAGTTTAAGTTTTAATACAAAGTCCTAAAACTGATGTTCTATAAACTTTAATACAAAGTCAGCCATGTATATTGAATTGAAGTTAATGCCGTTTTGGACGGTTCTTCATTACTTGATACATTTTGAAGATGACCTCTTCGACACCAAGATTATCCAAACATGTTTCCTTCCACATGAGTGAAGCCAACTGCTTATCCTTGCAATGGAGATTGATATTTTAGATATACTTTTGCATTATACCATAGAAAATCTCATTATCTTCTCTTAACTACCATCCAATATTGTATGGGACGCTGTAGTCGAGTGGTAAGAAAACGGATTTGGAACACAAACATATTTTAAGTTATCCAAGCGTAAAATTAAGTCATGTTGTTCTGAACATTCATATGGATATAGACTTATACTTTCAGTTCATTTGCATACCTGGAGAAAAAATTTATCTATGGGTTGCACATCTCCTTATCTACATTTTTTCATAGGTCTGGAATATCCCTATGTTAGTATAAAAATTACCATCCAATACCACATGTTTCAGAGTCTACTTGCCAAAAAAAAAGAATATCTGCATTGCATCACCGTTTATCCAGTGTAAGAGCAGAGAGACCACTTTGGAATTGGTTGAGGTTATTTTGATCCTTTTAATTGGGCCTTTCTCTTGCTTGCAAGCCACTCTTTTACATATCACTATTTTGCATTTCAGTTCACCTGGTTAAGGATGAGATCACCTTTGTTTTTAATTTTCATTTACATTTTCGTGGACTTTTCCTTTATAATTAAATCTTACACTCTAGTGGAAAGATCTTACACATCTGTTTGTGTTTTAAACATCTGCATGTTTGGAGTAGACAAGTTAGAGTACATATTTTTGTCAGCTTAGTTTACTCCATTTCCCACCAATCAAGTAAAAATAGTTTTCAACTCATTTACTCCCAAAAATAATATATATAGAGTAATAATTTATTTTACCTTAAAAACAAAATTTACTCACTGTTTCACTTAGTGGGTGTTATTCAATCTTGTATTTTAATAGAGTTTAAATCTTTGCAAAATTCACCGTTATTCGAATGATGATTCTAAATTCTATTTAAAAATCTTGTATTATTGGATCTAGTATTTTAAAATCTTTTTAAAAATTTGGTGTTATTCAATGAATGATTTAAATCCAGTTTTTAAAATCTAGTGTTATTCAATTTCAAAGGATTTTAAAATTCTTTGTATTTAAAACAGATTTCAAATCGTTGGCTCTAGATTATCATGAACAAATGATTGAAATCAAAATCCAAAGTATACTGCAGAGATTTTAGAATTCAACAATTAAAATTATCTTTAAATAAATCCAAAAATTTTAAAATCTGACCAATTTTAAATCTATTAGAGCTGATTTCAACTTATGGAACCAATAATCAACTTATTAAAATTAGTTGACAACTTTGATTGTTTTATTTCTAAAATTTGATAATGATTTTGATTTGAATTAGTGCTAGTGGGTTCGGGCTAGTAGTATAATAAGCACATATATCGTCTTTTACCGAACATGATAAATCCTTTACGTGGGCATGTGCGCGCATAATAGTTCGCCTGCTCAGTGCTCAGTCGGAGCTACTAACGTTTACTATTTTTTCAGCTCTTTTTCAATATTTTAACTCTTCTATCGATTTTACAAAAAAAAACACTGAATTTGGTGACATATATTACTTTTCAAAAGTATTAAACAACTATTTTTTTTTCTATTTAGAAGCAAAATTGTTATAGGGTAGTCATACGAGACATCATTTTAATATATAAACATTCTTTTTTATTAACTTGAGATTATCTCGGACTTACGAAAAGAATCAGATTAATTTCAAAAGAGAAGTGCAGTTCATAGATAGATTTTCTCTGGATATTCAAATGGACCGAAAATAAAAACACATATAAGTGTCAAAAACAATGTGATTTAGATTCGTGCAGCAGGTGAATCAAATCTGAAGCGTGTTGCATCCCAAACCAATTCCTTTACCATTCAACCACAAAGGTCCCATACAATATATAAACATTTTGTATGCTTGTTTGTATGGAATGATAAAATAAATATTTTAGAAGCGATTTTATTGATTTTTTTTTTTGACAAAGGGCTCTTTTCCCTTTAGTTTTATTGATTTTTCCTTGGATTATAGTTATTAATTTAGTAGCAGTCGATTTAAAACATCAAACGGCGTTGTTGTTTTTCTGTATTTATGAAAACTGGAGCAAATGGTCGTCTATGCAATAACGTATATGCATAATATAAACGTTTTATATATGAATGTGTACAAGTACATTGTATAATATGATTTCTCACTGTATTGCATGTATCAATACCGTATATACGACGGCATTTTATCATATTTTTAAAAACAGGGTTACAAAGGCCGAGAGGCGTATATAATATGAGCATGCACGCAAATAAAATAAGGTTCTTTGTCAAAAAAAGGTTGAAGAAGAATAAGAGGGAGTTCGAAAGAATGATATCAAATGAGGAAAATTGCAGAAGAATAAACGCACTCCGACGAAGATTTGCCGACTGTCTCTTATCTTTTTTTTTTTTTACTTTTACACTTTTACTTTAACCTTTTACTTTTGCATGTACTTTATTTTACTTTGAAATATTTTTGCGGAATTTTTTAGAATTCCAAAGCCAAAACGCGAGTGTTGCTTGTGGGGTGAGCTTTACTTCACGCACTTCTATAACAATATCAGTTGATGGGGTTTTGTGTATAGAGCTTTTAAGCTTTTTCATCTCGTTTCTCTTGTTCTCCCTTTTTGCAAGTGTGAGAAATGTGAATCAAAATCTCTTGCTACTATATGGATGATATGTTCACTCTTCTTTTTTTCTAATTATAAAATGTCAATATTCTACTAATATTTCGAGATCTACCATACATATTTGTTCCAATGAAAATTTTGATTTGAGCTTTTCAATTTTTTTAATTAGTAACAAATAAGTTTTTCTAAAGTAAGTGATGGTGTTCTGGTGATAGAAAGCATATGTATGTGGTATATTTCTTGGACCCGTTTCACATTTAAAATATTTCACTTTTAATCAAAATAGAACGCCATTAACCCATTACAAAATCTTGATTAATCAGCTAATTAACTTATAAATTATATTTATTTGGAAGATTAGTCGGTGTTTAGGCCGAATCATGTCTAATTAACAAAAAAGTATTGTAAGTAGGTCCTTAAATCAAATAATATCATAGACACATAAAAAAAAATCAAAAGTTTTCTAGTTTTTTAAAAAGTTTTCAAATCAATAATTCTTTAATTTATTTTTAATAAATAAAATTTATATAAAAATAGAAATTATTTTTCAAGTTCGAACAGGAAAATTTGTCGTTTTAACATAGACAACTTAACATTGTAAGAAATTGGTATTTTGCACTTTAATTTCAGATTCTATTGTTAATTTTAAACTCATTTAGAAGGCGGTTCCTATAGAGATAAATAGTTTGTAGGCATATACATTTATATTAACAAGAACATTTTGCACCTATAACCATGTTTTTGGATTCATGGGCATGTTACGTGTATCAATACCTGAGTTCAAATGTGCATAATGTATTATTGATGAAAAAGTAACTTAATATCTCGCATCATTAGATGATATCCAATATGGCTAATGCTTTGAATCTCACTTAATTATCAATATAATGTTCTCTGTGATGGATGCACTAGTGGGTTATGTAGCTGCTACTATAGGAATGTACGTCGCATATGCCATTAATGCATGTTTTGTAAACTTGAGTTAAGTCATTACTCCCTCTGTTTTCTTTTAAAAGACGTTTGAGACTCTTTCTCTTGTCTCATTATAGCTGACGTTTTCAGAAAACTATGCATAATATGTTAACTTATGACTTTATTTACCTTCGTATTAATTATTTATAGTCAACAAGTTTGAGTTTCAACATGGAATATTGTCTTACGAGAGATAATGATCTATTTATGATGAAGGATAGAAAAGACATTATATCAAATACCTTAATTTGTGTGAAAATTATAGAAAGTCATGTAAAACAAAACAGAGGGACTATTTTTTGTATGTTTTGGTTTACCCGAGCCTAGTGATAACTCTTCAAACCATTGTGCTGAAATCTTGGTGTCTTTCTATGTTTATGTTACTATAATTAAATGTGATTTTAATCTAAAATTAATTGGTAACAATTAAATTGGTTCATAATTCTGTACATAATAGTTAATTTTTTAAAAGACATTTTGATGTAAAACCTTTATAATTAATATACTTTTTCGAAATGATGATTCTTTGATCATTAATTTTAAAATGTTTAAACAAAGATTAATAAATTAATTTTGAGGTAGATCGATTATGAATCGGTTTAGACTATGTGAATCATAATCAAACTCTAATACTATGAACATATTATTACAGAAATGTTTTCGATAAAAATAACCCGTATTATATATATGTATACTGTTGAAAATAATTTATAAATTCAAGTAGATAAACTATATATGTATCAATACCTCTAAGCCAAAAATAATTACGTAACCCAACACATATATTTTCATATACATGATGTTACAAATGATAATCGAATAATGGATCAAATTAAAGTGTTGTTTCCCATTAACTACGAATGTGCTAGATTCGATTCTTCTTTACGTCGAATTTCTGCAGAAGAAGAGTATTTATTCAATTAAAAGGCGAAAGAACAAGTCAGGCGGACGAACACTATATAAGATACAAATGTGTAGAACACGAATTTGAAGCACATATCACTGGTGTAAGGTCTGTTTTTGAGAATATTGGCCCACATGATATAGATTAGATATTTTTATTCTTTTCTAAGTGGTTTAGAAAATAATATGAGCATGCTTTAGAAAAAAAGAGAGGCAAACATCAACATTTTAATTCGGCCACTTTAAAATTTGTGGCTAAAATTACTGAGCAATATGAATCTGCTTCTATATAATAGCTCTAAATAAATAGCTTTAGAAAAAGAATCCAATCGACTACTATATATTATATGACAGGTTTCGATTGATAGTAATAATGGTGGTAAAATTAAATATCATCAAAACTGTTTTGTACTCCCTTCATTTCATTTCATCTGTTTTATCATTAAAATAATATAGTAACATTTTTTAAAAAATTGTTTCGAATTCTGATCCAGTTAATTTTAAAAATAATGATAATATTAAATATAGAACGCATAAAGCATAAAATACAGTAGAAATTTTAATACAATAGCATTTTTTTAAACTTAGTTTTTCTTTTATTTGAATGATTTTTAACTCAAATGTATACTATGAAATGGGAGAGTTAGACATTCTTCTCACTAATTAATAGCTTTGATAACAATAATGGGAGAATAACTTGTTCATGGTTCAACTTAGCTCAAATACCATTTATACACGCTGTTTAACTAGACTGTTTTTTTTTCTTGACCAAAAAAAAAACTAGACTTCATATTTATATACCCATTTCAAATTTTTGGCTAATGTCTATTTTTTTTTCAGATGATAAGTTGAATGTTGAGTCAGCTGCCACTTCATCAAATTG
>CAJHQP010005676.1:0-43986 GCA_905132765.1 Moricandia arvensis | reverse complement strand
ACTACAAGGTTTACTTTGAACAAGAAAGAGAGAAGATTTTACGTTATAACAAGAGGGTTCAGCATTGAAGGATTAATTATGCATGTAAGTCAATCGAAGAAGCATACTATCTACGTGTTTTACTGAATAGTTCGAGGAGTAACATCATTCAAAAAAATCAAGACTTTTAATGGTGTTCTTACCCTTCTTACAAAGAGACATGTTTTGCCCGTGGACTGTTAGAAGATGACCAAGAATATATTGACGATCTACTCATAAATAGTTTTACAAGTTCCTCACCATTTATGCATCAGGATTTTGCTATCATGTTTATGTCTGACACACTATCTAAACCACATGAAAATTTTGAAAAAAAAACTTGAGAATACTTAATGAAGACGTTGACTACAACAGAAGAAAACAATTAAGAAAGCCATGTATACTTAATTTTATATGATCGTATATTTTTTCCTCTTTTGTAGTTTTTTCTACTCTAATTCTTTGTTTTTATTGTAGATCTGTGTTTAAGTGATGAGAAAAGAAGGAATATGCGCTTCAAAATATTGAGAAGATACTGAGAAGTAATGGAACTTTTATAGAGAGATGTGCTTCCATTCCAAGCCATCAAGAGGAATAGACGAGAGTTGTAATGTTTTGATCATGGATGAACGCAGTAATAATTAGTCAGAGTTGAAGGAAATGAATGATGGACATTCAGAGGCTGACCAAGGAGCAAAAGGGATATATGATGAGATAACTTCTGCTGTTTCAGACAACAAAGGAGGTTTTTTTTTTTGTTTATGCCTTTGGTGGAACAAGGAAGACATTCATATGGAGACTGATATCTTTTGCTATTAGGTCCCAAAGGGGAAATTGTGTTAAATGTAGCTTCAGTGGTAATGCTTCTCGTTTACCAGAGGGAGACTGCCACTTCAAGGTTTGGAATTAAGATCAAACCCGATGAATTTCTTACTTGCAATATGACATCTGGATCTGATTGTTATGAAACGACTATAGTTCTCGTGTAAAGGTATCGTATACTACTGTATTTTACTCAATACCAAATTGTAACCGTATACAAACGTCTCATAACGACGCTGGATGACTCACACGTCTATCCACTTTTACAATTACAATTGGCATAAAGTTTGTTATTTTCTTCCAACTGTATTTATAGTAATCAACCTTCACTCTCCAGCTCAGCTGCCTTTCCTGCCTGCTCACCATCCGCAACCCGCTTACTCTTTTCTTCCCTTCTCAGCTCTCACATGCCTCCTATAGTAAGCCCTCCATGGCCTATTAATACCCCCGGTACAGAGAATCAGCTTGTCCCCAAGCTCAGCATCCGGAAAACTGGCTACGCTTCACTCATCTTCATCCAAGATGTCTCATGAGATGGCAAACCCTTCCAACGAATCAACACTTCAAGATGACCATTTGGTATCATAACGAGAGTCATAATCGCTCAGGTTCCACAATAACTCATGTTCCACGGATAACTCCGAAGGAAAGAGTCACCACATGATGCTGACCCAAAGACAGGTTTGAGTTGAGACACATGAAAACAGGGTAAATACGAGATTCCGGAGGTAGTTGTAAGCGATAAGCCGCAGTCCCAATCTTCTCCAACACTCGAAAAGGACCATAATAACCTGCAGCTAACTTCTACACAGACGTTTGGAGACGGAGTTCTGCTCGGTAAGGACGCAATTGAGGAACACCAAATCGCCAACCACAAATTGCAGGTCTCTTCGGTGTCTTATCAGCATTATTCTTCATCAACTGCTGAGAATGGACCAAATGAGCCTTAATGTCCCGTAACCAGTCTCACGCTCCTTCAAGGATTTATCCAACTCAAAGTTATTAGTAGAACTAGGTTCAAACGCCAATAACTGAGGAGGATCACGACCATACATAAGCTTGAACGGAGAACAATGTATGGCAGTGTGATAGCTCTCAGCTCGTTGTAAGAGAACTCAGCACCACGATAAGAAATGACGAAAGCCATGATCTCGCGCGTGACGTCGACGCGTATAACAGCCGCAAGTATCAGTGTCTCCAATAACATCTGGTTAAGAACCTCAGTTTGGCCAGTTCTGCATTGCAGGATGGTAGGCTGCCTGCTACGTCTAGTCAACTCGTTCCAGCCAACCGAAAACACTCCTGTCGCAGAAAGCACTCAACGAGATGCTTTGGTATCCTCTGATCCGCGCACGAATGCGAAAGTGAGAAACACGCATGAAGTTTAACAATCTCAGAAATAAACACTACGCGCACATCAGCCGCAGAGAACGGATGACGCAGACCACAAAGTGAGCATACATTGCTCAGACGATAGCAACCACCACTCAGAATAACATCTTTCCTGCACGAGATCTGAGAGACTTCCACAAAGTCTAGGAAATTATCGTCCCACAACCTTTTCAGGATAGGTAACGTTGCAGCAAGCGCGCAGGACAAAGGTAGCAGTATACTATGGTCTGCATACATAGCATCAGCCACGAATTTCTTGAATATCTTGTGTGCACGATGGTCCCAGTGGAACGAGATCTTGAATGCGTATACTTAGCCCTTATGCAGACATACCGCATGACCTCCCAATCTAAACTAGAGGTGATATTCTGGAAGAATTATGGAATACAAGACCGACATTCGAGAGATCACACAATCGGTTCTGTGTAATAGAGAGCGATTGTCCCTAACAGAGTACCCTGGTTTCAACTCTCTCCTGACAGTAAAACCCGAAGCTTTTAACTCCTGAATTTTCTTATCCGAACTCAACCTCATTTGGCATTAAGTATTGAAGTTGCAATGAGGTTGAACAGTTAATGCAAATAATTGACATTCGAGACATCCATCAGCAGCAGCATTCATCTTCCGCCGGCTTGTCAGACAATGTCAAAGTCGTACCCCAAGATTTTAATCAGCCACTTTTGGTAATCCATCGATACTTCTCGTTGGCCAGGAAAAACTTGAGGCTCTTTGGTCTGTTCTACAATAAAATGATGAGCCAGCTAAGTAAATGCTTCCATTTGAGGATAGCGAGCACAATTGCCATGATTCCCTCTCATAAATTTGCTGAGTTGGCTGCGCGAGTCGTGAGTACCCCATGACTGAAGTAAGTCCACAAGGTAACTTCGTTCTGCATTACTACCGTGCCTAGACCGAAGCCTGGGGCATCAGATTCAACCACAAATAATGTCGTTAAAATCTGGCAATACCAAAACCGGCGCAGAGGTCATTGCTAACTTCAATGACTCAAAGGCTGACTTGTGCTCTTGGTGACCCACCCAAAGAGATCCTTCTTCAACAACTCAGTACGTGGTCGAGCAATGGTCCCATATTCTTAACTGAATCTCCTATAATATCCAGTAAGACCTAAGAATCCACGGAAGATCCTTTGTAGTTTTAGGAATAGGCCAGTCGTTGACTGCCTGGTCTTACTTGGATCCGTAGCCACTCCTTGCAAACTAATAATATGGCCAAGTAATCAATCAAAGATAACCCAAAAGAACATTTCTTTTTGTTGGCATCACAGCTTCTGGTGTTGAAAGATTTCAAGGACTTGTCTGCAGGTGTATCGACATGCTCATCACCGTATGACTATACAAGCCAGTATACATCTGATAAGGATTTTTAATCCTCAGTAGCAAATCAATGTAGTATAGACACAGGATCGTCAACTCCAATCCTAAGTGAGTGTGAGACAGAGAGAGTACAGTTGTGCTTAATCTAAATGCAATCCAATAAGGTTTGTTGTGGCAAGAACAATGTGAAATAATCAAGTTTTAATACAAATATAACAAAGAAGAACCAATGGATATTTAGGCAATTGATTTCAGGGTGGTAGTGCTAAATCAAGGTGTCTAACTTCAAATAAACACAACTTTCTATAGGCCTAGATCTCATTCAATATAGGTAATCCACTTTCGATGGTAGAAACCTTATGCAATTATGAACTAAACATCAACTTCCGTTCCGTTTTGTTCACTCAAACATACATTAAGATTTAGTCTACTAGCCATCTAGCAATCTAAACATCAACTTCCGTTCGTTTTGTTCACTAGAGCAATACTAAGTTATTTCAAGCATTATGCAAACACTTTCGATGTCCTACAAACACTTAGAATCTAGATTAAAATGGCCAAAATCAATCTAGCATTAAGAACACTTAGTAAGCATAGAAATTTAAGCATTTACCATTAGAACATCTTAACTCTTTTCTAACCACCCATTAATCTACCTAACCCATTGATCCTATGGATGACTACTCACTAATCATCTTGTTTACACTTATCCCATGATGGATAGAAGCATAATCAAGATGATATAATATATGAAAACAAAAACAGAATGTAGATGAAGAGAATAACTAAAGAAAACAAGACTTTATAACATAAACTTCAAGAACACTTAATAATACTAGAACAATTGTTTTCAACAAGAACTTAAAATAGAATGCAAACAAGACTTAGAATGAAAGTGATAAACTCTATTAGACAGAAGTAGACTCAGAAGGAAGATGGTGTGTTTTGCCATGGGGTTTGGGGTTCTATTTATAGGTGAAGAACAACCCACCCCCATGTTACAAAGTTAAGATCTAGATCTAAAATAAAACACACTCATTGATGTTTCCTTCCACTTTATTCCCATTTGCACACACCTTTTGACCCTTTACAAGGCAAATGTAAACTTGGCTCTTCAGAAAGGTAGAGAAAGTTAGGCCACTTGATCCACCAAACTCGTCCAGCACATGAAAAGTGACACAGGCTGTCTGGATCGATCGAGTCTGTTTTGCCCGAAACCAGATCGATCGATCGCGTGTGTATTTCTTCGAAGCACACGTTATATTCAAAGGCCGATCGATCGATCCATTTTTTTGGTATAAATGGATCGATCGAATCCATGTCCAAATCGATCGATCTGGAATTCAGATCGATCGATCACTTTTCCCATTTGCTCTCGGCTTTCTTGGATCGATCGATCCAGTTTTCCATCAAAAACGGATCGAGCGATCCATGTCTCTTTTGCTCCTTTTGTGTTCTAATCATCTCCAAAACTCCAAATAGCTCATCCAATACCTACAAGACGCAAATGTACATGTAATAGACTCTAAATGCAAATAAATTTAAGGTTAATGCATAAAAATATATGAAAATAACAAAGCTAAAACTATGAAAAATCACAACACATCAATATCATCAAAAAAAACTAAGACAAACCGTCGCAAGAATGGGCCGAAAAAATCGAATTCATTAAAGCTTGGAAAGTGGCTGGTGCGTTCATTAGCCCAAACGGCATAACCAAAAACTCATACAACCCATCCACAGTCCTGAAAGCTGTCTTCTCCACATCTTTCTCATCCATCCTGATCTGATGATAACCTGATCGTAGATCAATTTTGGAAAATATCATGGCCCCGAACAGTTCATCCAGAAGTTGATCAATAAGCGGAATAGGGAATTTATCAGGTATAGTTGCCCTGTTAACCGCCCTGTAATCGACGCAAAACCGGAATGTTTTGTCTTTCTTTTTTAACCAGCAATACTGGGCTAGAGAAAGGACTTCGACTAGGTCGTATTATCCCGGAAGCGAGCATTTCTTTCACCATGGTTTCCATCACCACCTGTTGAGTTTGAGGATAACGATACGGTCTGACATTGATTGGACCACAAGTAGGAAGTAGCAGAATTTTATGCTCATGGCCCCGAATAGGAGGAAGACCTGTCAGAATGCCAAAGATTTCCTCGAACTAAAGAAGAACCTGTTGAATCTTTCCTGGCACTAATAGCTCAGGACGTATCTCGGATCCTCATTCGTCATTGAGCGCGTCGATACTAACCCTCTTGAAACCCCTTGTATCGCTTGAAGAGAACCTTGATGTTGGTGTAACTCAGAATCACCCTTGATTGTAACCCACGAACCCTGATGCACAAAAGATAGATCATGAGCATCCCAATCCACCACACACTTTCCCAAAGTTCTTAACCACTGAACCCCCAATATAACATCGGCAGACCCCAATTCCAAAGCAACAAAATCTGATTTGAAGGACAAGTTCTGAATACCAAATGTGACATCTCTGCAAACATCCTTAGCTGTCACTGACATTCCTGTGCCCAACATTATTTCCAAATTTGCTTGTTTCTTCAATGATAACCTCTCCATCACCTGTGGTGCTATAAAGTTGTGACTAGCGCCACTATCCAACAATATAACCACAGAGATCTTCCCTAGTTTGCCCCAAACTTTAGTAGTAGTGGGACAATCCTTGCCCATGAAAACCTGAAAGGACAGTGCCATCAACGCCGGTGTCTGGTTCTCCTCCTGAACAATCTCTTCTTCATTCACTGTTTCTCTGTTCTCATCCAACACTTCCATCACTATACCATTAACCACTGTAAGTATCTGAAGTTCCATGCTGTTACAGGGATGACCTTTATACCATTTCCCTTTACACTGAAAACAGATTCCTTCTTTCCGCATCTTGTCAAGCTCCGCATCTGTATGATACTGACGAGGACGGAGAACAGGTTTATCAGATCGCGGTCTAATGGTATTGTTTTCTGGTAGTTTAGTGCCCAAATTCTTCTCAGGCAATGGAACTTGCCGCTTTTGAAAACCTCCTGAGTAGACCGACCTATTCGCAGGCTGTTTGTCCGTACTCATCATCTTGCAAAAGGTGGTACTCTGCATTTTCAAAACTACAATCTTGTGATTTGTCAGTCCCTTAGGTTCCTTCATGCGTATCACCTCCTTCATTTCCGGCTTCAATCCATTGTAGAATACTTTTACCAAGTTACTTTCATCAATTCCTGGCACTTGGTTCCTTAACGCTTCAAATTCGTTCACATAATCCACAATGTCCCCTGTCTGTTGCAAATAAAAGAGTCTGGCAGCTGGTTCATCATCCAAAGAGCCTGCAAATCTATCTAATAACCGATCTGTAAACTGCGCCCAACTCTCAAACGGCTCACTCACCATTTCACCATTGAACCAGTTCAGAACTGGACCTTCCAGACTCAATGACACCAAATGCAGTTTCTCCGCATCGTTGTAGTTTCCGATCCGAAAGAAAAGCTCCACACGAGCAATCCAGTCAAACGGTAAGTTAGCAGAGAATACATGCATTTCGACCTTTTTTAAAATCGAATCACGATTCGCTAAAGAACTGGCAATTCCCCGATAACCTAGCGTATGTAGAGGTCCTTCCGATTCAAGAGATAGATCATGTACCTGCATGCGCATGACCTGTTGGATCTGATGAGGAGGCAACTTCTTTGCCGGATCGTTGCCCGTTAAGTGTATTTGCCTCCATGCGCGCCAACGTTCCGCTGATCAGAAGCATCTGCTTCTCAATAGCTCCGATCTTCGTGTTCGTCACCGATCCAAGGTCATTAATCTGCTTCTCAATCGCCGTAAAGCGGTCGAACGTCTCACGCCCAGCTCGCGCTAACTTATCGCACCCGATCCTCAAGTATTCAACATCGTCTTGCAATCTAGCCACCATCGGATCACCTTCAACCTTCGTATACTCAAAATCCACCATAGTAAACGATTCCGATCTCAAAACACACCGATTCAAGCTTGAACTCCGATGTCACCACGATCGCGTTGCCTCGATCGAGTCACCGCACCAATTTGTTATGAAACGACTATAGTTCTCGTGTAAAGGTATCGGTATACTACTGTATTTCACTCAATACCAAACTGTAACCATATACAACGTCTCATAACGACGCTGGATGACTCATCATGTCTATCCACTGTTACAATTACAATTGGCATAAAGTTTGTTATTTTCTTCCAACTGTATTTATAGTAATCAACCTTCACTCTCCAGCTCACTCTCCAGCTCGCTGCCTCCTGCCAGCTCAACATCCACAACCCGCTTTACTCTTTTTTTCCCTTCTCAGCTCTCACATGCCTCCTATAGTAAGCCCTCCATGGCTATCACTGATTTTACAAATTTAGTAAAAGCACCATCACTTATTATCTGGGATGAAGCTCCCTCATGAGCAGACACTATTTTGAGTCTTTGGACAGAAGTGTGTAGATATTATAGGGAATAAAGATAATAAATCGTTTGGTGGTAAGGTTGTTGTGTTTGGAAGCGACTTTAGGCAAGTTTTACATGTGATTAATGGTGCAAGAAGGGCTGAAATTGTTCTGGCAGCTCTTATTTCATCCTATCTATGGAAGCATTGCAAAGTTCTAAAGCTGGCAAAGAATATGAGGCTTCTAATAAAAAAACTTGAGTGTTAAGGAAGAAAAAAGTTACAAGAATTTTCAAAGTGGATTTTAGATGTTGGCGATGGAAAAATTGGTGGTGAAAACGACGATGGTGAAGCTGTAACTGACATTCCAAAGGAGTTCCTTATTACTGAAGTCGATGATCCAATTGAGGCAATTAGCAATGAATTTATGGAGATGGTATTATTCTTCAACAAAACAAAGATTCAATGTTTTTTCAAGAGAGAGCTATACTCTGTCCAACCAATGAGGAAGTCAACATGATTAATCACACACATGCTGGATAAACTTAATGGTACTTTAAGATATTTCTTGTCTGTTTAATAAATTTGCAAACTAACTTTCACATAAATGATCATTTGTTTGTTTCTATAGGCGACGAAAGAATTTATCTAAGCTCAAACAGTATTGATCCTGCGGATACAAGATCAGCTAATGAACAAGCTTTAACTCCATATTTCTTAAACACCATAAAAGCTTCTGGTCTTCCAAATCACAATTTGCGCCTCAAGCTTGGTTGTCCGTGGTGTTTCTTAGAAACATTGATCTGACTAATGGTTTAATAAATGGGACTATGCTATAGATCACTGAGTTGCTTGACTTTATGGTGGGGGCAAGGATTATTACAGGACGGGAAGATGATAAACCAGTTAACATTCCACGATTGTCAATAACTCCATCTTATACGAAATTACCATTCAAAATTAGGTGAAGGCAGTTGCCACTCGATGTGGCTTTTGCAATCACAATCAACAAAAGTCAAGGTCAATCTCTATCTAAAGTCGGATTGTATCTACCTAGACCAGTTTTTGTACATTGGCAGCTTTATGTTGCTATCTCTATAGTAACATCCAAGAAGTGATAAAAAATTTTGATCGTGGATGAGTTCGGAAAAGACCTCACAAAAAAGTAATGTTGTTTTCAAAGAGATATTCAGAATCTATAACATGTTTTATTGTTTTACTGAAGAGAGTATGTTTTGATTTATGTAAGTAAGTTTCGTTTGGTATTATAACTATAATGGTTTGTTTTATTTTTTCAATAATATTATTTGAACTTTTGGAAAATTCCTCTAACTGTGATGAATCGCTTACTAAGGCCACAATAATAATCATATTTATTAAGGATGAGGCTACAGACTTTTGGATGAGGATGTCAGGTCTCAGTAACAAATGATGGCATAATTATTTATAAAAAATATATGATTAAAACCTTAAGAAAATTCTATACATCTTATTCACTTTAATAATAAACAACGTTTATCTATAACTAGCAGTTTTAACACAATCAAACTCATGTCTAATTCCTACCTAACCAGAATCAGTTACATTCTTATACTATCTCTACAAATTATTTTGTACTACTATAGTACCTATATTTTGGTGAGCCAATGTGTCATGAATCCAATAAAATTTCTTCAGTTGTATTATTTTTTTCTGAGTCTTGAAAAGCTTAAACTGAAACAAAAAAGAAATAAAAGTCACAATTTATACAACCAAGACTATTAATTAAACAGTTCTCTTTAATTTGTAGAGGGATCATTGTGTAACAATTATAGTGTACACCATGTAATCTCTTTAGAAATTTCTCTAATTCGTCCCCTCACGATAGAAATTCACCTTCATTAAATACAAATCGGAAAAACCGTGCCATAAACATATCTCCAGTTATCACTTCAAGATATCTTACCATATTTGATGATGTATAGCCCACATATGTTCTCAATCTCCTTTGTGGGCCCATTTTTTTTCTTTGTGGTGGAGCTATGAGAGCATAGACCGCACAACCAAAGACATGGAGATGGATACATCTGCTCCTATTCATATGCCATTGTAATGGGGAGTACTTATGATATGCACTATGTCTTAACCGATTAGTGCAGCTGCATGCAATATACATGACCTTATACTGAAATTGGGAGCTTTGTTCTCATATCAACGGTCTTGCATTTAACTGCAACCATTTATCAAGAATCGGCCATGCCATTTTGTGGCAATGAACATGGAGAACTGAATGTTCTACATCAATCCCCTCGAACATACTATAATCATTGATGTCTTTCAATGTATTTTTCCAGCATTGCCAAGCCTTACTTTTTGAATTGACATACTTGAGAAATGCGTTCTTATACTTATTATTTGGCAATTGATATACCTTGTTATTTATCAGTTTTAGACCATCATTTGAACCCTATTTGAGTTTACTATGTGTGTCTAGACTGCGTGTTTAGAGTCTTTACAGGTCCATGTACATTTTAGAGCATTATGGTGATTATGGAGATCATGGAGCTTGTAGAGTATCAGAAGAGATATCCAGTAGTTTTTCACATTCAGCTAAGCACTAGCCGAAGTCAAGCATGGCCATCGATCGACGGAGCATCTAGCTGCGATCGAATGATCCACGTGCAGAGTATTGGCTGACTTCAAGCCCAAGTAAGACAATTACGAGAATACCTGGACGAGTTTTGAATAGTTTATATGGGTTTGCATTGTTTAGGCTGAGGAGACGACAAAGACATTTTATTTTACAGCATTAGTTTTCTTGCATTGAGCTTTTCCAGTAGTTTAGGGGAGAAGATCTGAACTCCTTTAGAGATTTGTATTAGAACCCCATTTATTATTCTATGCATATATTATTCAGTTCATCATGTTTTCTTTGATGATGTCTGAGTAATTTACCTGTTAGATTTATGGTTCATAATGATACTGATGAATTAGCCCCAAAATAGGATTGCTAGCATGAAGTAGTATCATCTTTGGAATTGTGTTTAATGCTTGCGTTCTAGAGTAGCAAACCTAGTAAACTGAACTTAGGACATGGACAACTACAACAGTAGGGTTCTGTGCAAGAATTGATTTCATCGAACCAGGTTGTTAATGCATGCGAGAGCTGGTCTAATTAGCACAGTGGACACACTTCCTGTCTGATTAGCGTTGATCGACATCAGGCCCTTAGCCGTCAATCAATAATGCACTTCTCGGTCCGCATACGAGAGTTGGACAAGAGGGGTTTGGATTAGTTAACAATTTATTGTTCTCGCATATTAATAATTCTCTACATTCTATCCATTTTAATTTACTTGCCTGAAATCCTAGATCTATCGCTTTTCCATGTTCGCGATTCACTTTAGTAATTTAGATAATTTCCTATTTTTGATAAACTTAAAATCATAGCCACTATTTATAGTCTACATAGCTTAACCATTAGAGTTATAGAAATCTATTATGTGCTCTCGCTCTCTGTGGATTTTGATTCCTAAGTTCTGCAATTCGACATCTCTTGGCAAGAGTATTTCGTAGGATAAATTTGTTAGATTGCATTATTAAGAACATTAAACCTTAAACCGCACTTTGTCAAATTTGCGCTGTTGCCGGGAGCAGGATCGCATTAGATTTATTTTCTAGGTTTAGTCTAGGTTTTTCAATTACCACGATTTACTAATAATTTTTTTCTTATCTTTTAGGTGCATGCCCAACAGTACCAGAAGCAATAAGAACCATGATTTACTCTTCTCAGATCAGTTGTAATCGAACGCTCCATCCGCAAAAGATACGCAAGCATCGATCGACAACAACATTCAACCGCCAATCACGCTTCTTCACGACCAACATTGATAGATAGCACAACACAACATCGATTGACGGTAGTTTCACGAGTTCAGATGGTTGCAAACTTTGGTTGTGTTCCGAGGTGAGAGAGGAGACCTGCATGGATCTCGAAGGTCATCTGCGTAATGCAACAAGTCAGAGAATTGATGATCAGGGGGCTGTAATCCCTGAACCAAAGTAGAAGCAACCACTCCAGTAGCTTGACCTGAAGCTAATGCCCAAGCTGCTCAATGAACACTGGCTTGACTACAATCGTCCATACCCAATTCTATTGCTAACAGATCCGCTATTCATCCCCCAACTTTCTAGGGAATGACTTTGAGATCAAACTGTCCTTCTTCGCACTTGTTGCGCAAATACCCTACCATGGATCACGACATGAGCATCCAATGGATCATCTGGAGCGGTTTTGAGGATCTTGTATCTTCTATGAAAGACAAGGGAGTTCCTGAGGACGATATGTTTGTGTAAGCTCTTCAAGTAATCACAAGCTGGAGAAGCTTCACATTGGCTTAAGCAGCTACCACCAGGATATTTGACATCCTGGATAAACATCAAAGAATGCGTTCCTGTGCAATTTCTCTGATGATGCGTGAGTAGAGGACTTAAGAAGCGAATCACTACATTCACACATGAACCTGGAGAATCATTTAGAAGCTCTTGGTTAAGATTCAAATCCTACCAGATTGACTGCCCACACCACAATTTCAACGAGGTGCAGCTACTTAGCACCTTCTTTAGAGGTATTGATCTACAATACAATATGGCTTTAGACACAGATATTGAAGGGAATTTCAGGATTAGGAGTCCAGAAGAAGCAAAAAAGCTTATTGAGAACTTGAAGTCTAGCAATAACACCCAGAACACTGATTATAAGAGGAAGAAATGAAATGCTGGACCATGTTTTGTTGTTGAAAACGGTTTTCAGAGACATGGAAATCAGAGCTACAACATAAACTTCTATGGTGGCAACAAGAGCAATAAGAAGAAGATGTGAGTTTTGTTGGTGAAAACGGATTTCCAGAGACATGGAATCAGAGCTACAACAGAGACTCCTATGGTGGCAACATGAGCAACTACAACCAGAATTCACAACAGCAGAGGCCCAACAACAAACAACATGATCTTTAGATCTTCTTATCAGAACCCATCTCTAGAGACTCAGGAGAGAAAGTTAGAAGCTATGGTTGACAGAGTATTGGAGCAGCAGCAGATGATTGTGAATTTCAATGGAAAGATTTATGGTCTGTACTTCAACCTCAAACAAAGTTCGAGACTCTCAGCACTCATGCCAAGAAGTTGGAGAATCAACTGGTCCACACAAGTGAGACCACTCATATACATGAGACCCTGATTGGTAAGAAACACCACGTCAGTGCATTGGTATTTGATGATTTTTTTTGCAAGAGGTGAAGAGAGAACAACTCCAAGAAGGAGATTTCGGAGAGAATGTGTTATGTCTTTCGGTAGTACTGGTGTCGATCAACACCCATTTATGAGCATCGATCGACGGAGCCCTCACAGTTTGTAGCTTTCGTGTGAGTCTTCAAACAACGATTGACGTTGAGATGTCAACATCGATCGACGGTCTTCAACAGCAGAACTAGTTCGTCTACCAAGTCTGAATGCAAGCTTGTTGGTCAGACATCTGAGTATGGAGACTCCAGAACAGAACGCTGATACCCCTGAGCCAATCATAGTTGATAAGGCAACAGATCAACACTCCAGAAGGAAGCAAAAGATTCCTAAACATCTGTGCAGAGAAGCAATTGACAAAGAGATAAATGACTTTACCAAAATTTTTTTTTAAAATTCCTTTAGATACTCAATTTTTGGAAGCGTTCTATACCTACAGATTGTGGATTTTTTTAGGGAATCCAAGGAGACATATGAGGACATAGAGCGCCATGTTCAAATGGCCTCAGAGAGAAGCTGAAGCAGAGGATCACTCTCAAGAAGAAAGTGACCCTCGAAAGTTCATGGTTCCATGTTTTGTCAAAGGCCACGAGTATCCCAATGCCCTCGGCGACACTAGATCAACAGTCAACATCATGCCTAGTGCTATGGGCAAAACAGATGAGCCTGAAAGTGGAAGCCTTTCAGTGATTCATTCCCTTTTGTGGATTGCTCCAAGGTGTATTCGGGAGGGATAATGAGAGACGTCCCAATGCAGATTTGTAACGCATTAGTCCCAGTAGACTTCCATGTGACGGATATAAAGATTGACTGAAAACTCTTCCTTACTCCTTGGAAGAGCATTTATGGCCATAGTGGGAGCTATCTGCGACATGAAAACAAACATGTTGTATATATCCTTAATTGATCCAAATAATTTTTACGAACCTGTTAAAGTCAAGAAACAAAGGCTACTCTGATGGAATTGAGTGACAATCCAAGTTTAATTGCTGCATGCTTCTGCAATTCCGAGTAAGAGGAGGAGTCTGCAGAGATAAAGATCTATCGATACCCAACCCTTGGCATTGGTCGATGGCACCTACATACAATTACTGCATGTAACCCACCCTTTAACATTGATCGACAAGAAGCCCAACCTAGGGAACGACATGGCTAACGCAGATTACCAAACGAGTATCGTGCTCTTGAACTAAAAGGAGGCTGGAAACTTCAGAGGATATGATGGAACCTGGAATGCAACATTGATCGACTCTTGCCCAATACCATCGATAGACGCTAATGCGGTAGGATATGATGAAGATTATGGTTATCTCAGATCCGTTGAGTTGGAATTATGAGGGACCCATAAGAATATGCAAGAGCAATGTATGGAAGAATTCTCAATGTATCTAAGGAGGATGTAGCAGTCATACTCCCAATGTTAATGGATCAGGAAATCTCTTTAGATAACAACAACATGACAACCCTACAGATAGGAACAAGGCATCGATCAAACGCAAAACTGCTGCCGTTGATCGACACTCACCTTCCAGAAGACTTTATCCGGTTGAACGAAAGCAATGAAGCATCGATGAACAAGACACATCGACTATCGATCGACGGCCTCATATGGATCCAAATCTTTGAAACAACAACCGAAGAAGATTTCATTGGGAGAAGAAAAAATGAATTCGAATTCTACAGAGATGGGAATGGTAATGCACAAGGCCATGGATGGTAGAATCATCAATGTGCCTATGGAGGACATCAAGGAGATTCTTGAGAGAGCCAACATGCATGAATATACTCATCTATGTTTGCTAGAGTATGCGACATACATTCACAGAGAAAGACTAGACACATCAACTTACAATAGACAAGAAGTTGACAACATGGTACAAGGAGTTTAGAGAGCCCAAGAGATGATTATGGATGACTATTACAGAGGCTCGATGACCTGTACCACTCGTTCAACAACATTATTGGCTGGTTAACCACGGGCATGGAAGAGATGAAGCAGAAGATGGATTACCTCATCAGATTATTCAACAACAGCGATTGATTGGAGCAGTTAGTTCAGCATCGACCGACGCCAATACTAGGACACCAGTCGATAGTCATCACACAACATCTAGGCAGAGGCTGGTAACAGAGAAGTTATTGGAAGACAAGCTTGATGGAGTTTACCTTTCTGAAGACATGATGAGGGATAATAACTACTAGAGATTGGATGATATTTCAGACCCCACAGATGCTAGGCTTAACAAGCTGATGGGATGCATTCAAACACTCCAGGAAAGGATGAGTTACAATGGAGACGTCTCAGATAAGGATGAAAAACCAGAGGAGAAGAAGCTGTGAGGAGCTTTATCAGTGCATGGTTTTAAGACAAACATAGAGTATTTGGATACATGCTTTCCATATTGGTTTGATGAACAACCTTACTAATCCAAAAGTCCAGACATCGAGCTTAAGACTATAACCAAGCGCTGGGTGGGAGGCAACCCATTGTGTAGTAAGTTTTGGTTTGTTTTTTCATTATTTAGTTATTAATTATGATTTTTTATTTAATTACTTTAGGTTTTCAAAGAAGGAGTAGAAAGTTCAAAACCTCCATCGGTCGAAATCAACACCTCACTATCAGTCGACGTCTTGGATGGTTTACCATCGGTTAAAAATCATCACTCACCATCGGTCGACACTCCTTATGGAGTTTGGTAAGCTCGGACTTCTCTCTATGTTTTACTTATGATTTGGTTTTGGTTAACCGAACCCGGATGGGATAACCCACTAGGGGAAAATATATTTAAGTTGCGGGGAGGTTTGCTGATGATTTTATTTATTGTGAGGTTTTTATTTGTTAAGTTTTTCGAAGATTTTTTATTGAGGTCAAGAGGATATGACCAGGCCTTATTTATTGACTAAAACCACCCTATATCACCATTCTTAGACATGTGATTTGGCAAAATTATTAGAGATGACAAAGTAGATTATCTTGCCATTAGATTCACACTTACTAAGAAAGTCTGATGGAACAAAGCTGATCTCCAACCTGATACTAACTATTTTTCTTGCTTTGGAGGCATGAAATAAACATATCAGATTCCTTCTGCAAGTTTGTAAGGTACTAGTCTATGTATTTCTGATTCCCTTCTCTCTCTCTCTCTCTCTCTCTCTCTCTCTCTCTTCTCTCTCTCTCTCTCTCTCTTCAGCATCTATATAAAGAAAATACTGAGATGATTTTAGATATGCAGAGAGGTAGGTACATTAATGTAACCCCACTATTCTAATTCAAATGAATGATCAAACATTGTTGGAAGCGAGGGGTAGGTACATTACTGATGACCCCACTATTCACCTACAACTTCCTCAAAAAAAGAAATCGAAAATAAGATGGCAAGATGGATTGTATCTGCATCATTGTCCATTAAGTTTGAGATCTAAAAAGATTCATAGATGAGAGAAAAGAGTGAAGAAAGGGATCAAGAAAGACTTTATACATGTGTATGCAGATTTGCAGTAGTTGAGTTCACGTGTCCTTTGATCGATACTTCCAAGGTAAATCCTGCACTTTATTTTTATGCAAAGAAATGAGATCAGTAGAGGGGTGAGTCAAATTAGTATATGTTGAGTTGCTGACAGAATAGATTTGGTTGTTATACTTAGGATAGGGCATATAGAGTTTATCTATGATTATCATTATTTGATGTGGTAGCAATATAGTAGGGGTGATAGTTATACTTATACATTATGTGAGTCCCCACTTTTCAAACCTGTTTCACATGCTACCTTTGTTTTGCTTGAGGACAAACAAAAAGTTAAGGCTGGAAGAGTTGATATACCTTGTTATTTACCAGTTTTAAACCATCATTTGGACCCTATTGGAGTCTACTATGTGTATCTGGACTATGTTTTAGAGTCTTTACAAGTCTAGGTATGTTTTGGAGCATTATAGAGATCATGGAGCTTGTTAGAGTATTCAAAAGAGATATCCAGTAATTGTTCACATTTAGCTAAGTACGAGTCGAAGTCAAGCTTGACTATCGATCGACGGAGCATCCTTTCTGTCGATCGACGGTCCACTCGCCAGAGTATTGGCCTACTTCAAGCCCAAGCCAATAAAAATTACGAATGCCACTGAAGGAGTTTTGACCTAGATTATATGGGTTCTGCCATTGTTTAGACAAAGAAGGAAGACAAAGATGTTTATTTTACAATTTTTAGTTTCTTTGCATTGAGCTTTTCAGTAATTTAGGGAAGCAAATCTGAACTCCTTCAGAGATTTGTGTTCAGAGATTTGTGTTCAGATATTTTTGTTGGAACCCCATTTGTTATTCTATGCATTATATTATTCATTTAATCATGTTTCTTTGATCATGTATGAGTAATTTACCTATTGATTTAGGGTTAATAATGATACTGATGAATTAGCACAAAATAGGATTGCTAGGATGGAAGTAGTATCAATCTTTGAAATTCTGTTTAATTCTTTGTTCTAGAGTAGATAACTAGGAACCTGAAAACTTGGACATGGACGACTACGAGAGTAGGTTTGTGCCAGAATTGATTTTCGCGAGCTTAGTGTTGTTAGATGCATGGTCGAGCTGGTCTAATTAGCATAGTAGACTATACTTCATGTCTAATTAGCGTCGATCGACATCAGGCCTTAGTCGTCGATTGATAGTGCACTTCTATGTACGCATACGAGAGTTGGGACAAGAGGGGGTCTGACTAATTAACATTTATTGTTCTCGCTTATTAATAATTTTCTGCATCCTATATATTACAATCCACTTGCCTGAAACACTAGATCTACTGCTTTTCCATATCGCATTCGCTTTAGTATTTTTGATAATTTCCCTAATTCTGATAAACTTACAATCAAAACCACTTTTTATGGCTTGGTTAGCTTAAACCAATTAGAGTTACAGAAATCTATTGTATGCCCTCGCTCTCAGTGGATTTGATCCCAAAGTACTGCAATTTGACCTCTCTTGTCAAAAGTAGTTCATATGGTTAATTTGATAGATTACAATATTGAGAAATTAAACTCTAACCCGCACGCTGTCAGTCCGCGTCAAAAGACAGACATATTAAGAACATTTTTTCTGTCGTCAAAAACAGACATTTTACCATCTACCGGACGCGTCAATCAATACCATGAAATACTTGAACAGCCCGCGTGGTAGGTGGATCGGCCGACATGTATCACCATGATTTTTTTCCAAAAATATTAGTTTTTCATGTCAACTTTTGCTGTGTGAGGGTTGAGTTATAAACTTTCCTTGAGATCATGCATTACATGTAAACTTGCTCATTTGCAAAAGTCTTTCTTTTTTCATTGGATGGCCATTTGAAGTTTGCACTATTTTTCTCATTATGACTGAACAAGGATGTCCTAGCCTCTTATGCTAGACTTTAAATGTATTAGTAAATTTCAGGTTTACTGTGGCATATGACTCAATCATATTTACTTTCGTACAATAATCCAAAGGATAACATTCTTAACTCTTTCAATAATTTTTTCTTCTCAGAATTAATGCAAAGATATTCAATTTTATCTTTCATCACAGTTTCAATACGATATCCATTTCTCTGGATACATTTAAACTTAACAAATATCTATGAGATTCGAAGGATTATAATGCATCAGTTATCTTAAATTTTGTCCACCTTGACGCTGAAAAAATTGACTCTTCCTGAGCCCATAATAATATTTGCACTACCCTTTCTACTTGCCCTTCTAGCGTAATCTTTTATCTTGAGACTGGAGAAATATTTTCTATCTTTAGTTATCGTATGCACTGATATACTATCTGCCAAATATATATCTCTACCCAAAGCCTCAAAATCTGGTATTTTTTGAATTCAGAATTTTCATAAAACATGTATCAACATAAACATTAAACATGAACATAACATATATCTTACTACATAAGATATATATAATATAATACAGTAAACATTATCTTATTGAGGAAGATAACTATTATATCACATTGATTGTATCACTCAACGATATTTTCTGGATCAACAAGAAAATCTGATACGTCGAGATGAGTATCATAGTTTAAACCATGAAAGGATGACTAAGGTTCATCAGAGATAAATTTTGTTTCACTTCCTTTCTCTTTTTTCTTTCGGAAATTTTCTATTCAAATCGGCTTAATGTTTTGATGTACGACAACCACGTACCCAATGTCCTTTCATGCCGCATCTGTAACAAACCTTTTTGTTTATCTTTTATCATCCCAGTCACCTTCATTTCCATGGAAGACTTTATTATTTCTTTCATCATATGACGAATGCTTCTTCCTCATCCTCTACCACGACTATTATAACGGTTTTGACAACATCCACGTCCTCTCCAATTATCATAACTGGATGATGCAGCACTCGCTTTAGGGAATAGAGCATATCCACTAGGAAGAGCATGATGGTTTAACATCACGAGTTGATTAGTTTCCTCCACTACAAGAAACATTTGCATCAACTCCTTGTACTGAGTATATTCTTTCGTCTGGTACTGTTCCTGTAGGACTACGTTTCCAGGATGGAACGTGGAGAGAGTTTCCTCTATCATATTGTAATCACTTATTTTCTCTCCACTCATATTTGGCTTTCGGTATTTTTGGTGATTGGACCTCTCTTTTAACGACCAAAGATCCGTAGGATCCTCTTTTTCAATATACTTATCTTTTAAACCATCATGTATGTGGTATCGTAAAATATCATGGCTTTGGTCTTTTTCTCATCCAACATTGTTTTCGAATTATCGATGGCTTCCAAAAGCCTATTTCCTTCCAGGTGCATCTCACCCGCTGCCCAAGTCATATAATTATATCTAAGGTATTTATTTTCAGCTTCGTCAAATTCGACATGATAAATGTATTCATAGAATATTATATAAAAATATAATAAAGACGTGAATTTAAATATATAATTTAAATGCAGAAATTAAAGGCATAAATTTAAAGACATAAGTTTAAAGGCATAAATTAAATTCATAAATTTAAACAACATAAATAAAATCGTAGGCTTAGCCTACCACATGATCCGAGGAGACATACTCTACCAAATTGATGTTTTTTATTTATTCAAGGAGACATCGTCTTCCGTATTGTCCAGGGAGACATAGTATACCATTTTGACCATTTTGACCATTTTTTTCAAAGTACGAGGAGACATAGTCTTACCATTTTAATTTTTTTTATTCAACGTCTGAGGAAACATAGTCTACTATTGTTTTCTTTTCTTTTTATTCATGGAGGCAAAACCTACAACGGGTTTATATTTACTGTTATGATCATGGGTAGCACAAGCGAATGAAATCATGAACTTGGTCATGGAGAGCTAGTAGCTGATGAAGAACATGCAGCAGAGGTGTGTTTGAGCTGAAAAGAAGAGACTATCACCGAAGACACCTTATCCATCATTCAAGCTACCCCATTCTCAAGCTGATCAACAATTACGAAAGTAGCTTATGTGTACTCTTTTTCTTTAGCTTTGGTTTTGTCCCATTAGGTTTTCCAAAGATAGGTTTTTAACGAGGCCATAAGTTGCTTATCCTATCAGCTAGTTGTTGATCTGGTCCAGATATCAAATAAAACCATTATGTTATGTTTTTATCTAAGTTTTAATTTAGTCTTTTCATATTTTCGAGAGGAGCTTCTTGGCCTTCTTTCTCTTATGTTTTCGAGAAGCTGTGCAAGTACAACCTTCTCCCTTTATATTCTGGTCGAAACTCTTTCAAACTTGTTTCTTCTTCTTAACATCTCTGTTGAGATTGCTAAGTGCTGGTGTGTAATATTCGGCCTGGATCTCTTGTTTAGTGTTTCATATCTAGATCAGTGTCCTTGGGAGTATCATGAGTCAAATCATAACTTCTGTATCCCTCATCGATCCAAAAACCTTGAAACAGATCGAGTCTTTGATTCTCTATTTGCAAGGATTATCCCTTTGCTCCCTCTTCCCAGTTCCGGAGCCATGGTAAGAGCATATTATGTGGTATCAGAGGAAACTCTGGAAGGAAGTACTCTAAACTCTCTGTTTTGGATTTGTCTTTTCATATTCATGCTAAGAAATTATAGATCTGTGATATTGAAATCAAAATCTGTTAAAGCAAGAATATTTGATCTGATCTCTGTGTTTAAACTCTTCATATTCTTGCAGAGAAAGTTTCCAATTTGTTTTGATCAACCTGAATCTGTTTATGGCTAAGAGAATCGATCTGTTTTGTGTTGTTTTGTTTTAGTTTTTTGAAATCAGTCAGATTAGTTTTAGTTTTGATTTTTCGAAATTGATCTGTTCTGTACTATTTTGGTTTGATCATCTTCTGAAAGTTTTTTCTTTTAAGCCATAAATCTGTTACTGTGAGTGTAATTCCCCGACTGCCCACGGCTAATGGGACTCCCACGCTCGTTCTCTCGGCCCATGGGCCCCATCCCGTCCGACGGCTGTGCAATAAATTTTTTCAAGACTCGAATTCATTGTTTACTGATCCTGCAATCACCACCCGACCTTTCCCCGTGTTTTGGCCTCACTCGCACGGTATCGCGAATCACTTCCCGATAGGTCACCCATCCTTTCACTACTCCAGCCAATGCACGCTTAACCATGGAGTTCTAAACGGATGTGTGACAGAAAAGGTAAGTCAACTTTGGTTACATAGGTAGCCAAATCAATTCTCTTAAGCCTTTTTCATATATCACAACTCGGGATGTTATAATTCACCCCCTCTCAAAGAATGCAACGTCCTCGTTGCGCCCATGACAGGTCTCAAGACGCCTCTCAGGTCAGAACTGAGATAGCTAACCAGCTTTGATACCACTTGTAATGCCCGACCGCCCACGGCTAATGGGCCTCCCACGCCCGTTCTCTCGGCCCATGGGCCCCATCCCGTCCGATGGCCATGCATTAAATTTTTTCAAGACTCGAATCCATTGTTTCCTGACCCTGCAATCACCACCCGACCTTTCCCCGTGTTTTGGCCTCACTCGCACAGTATCGCAAATCACTTCCCGATAGGTCACCCATCCTTTCACTATTCCAGCCCAAGCACGCTTAACCATGGAGTTCTAAACGGATGTGTGACGGAAAAGGTAAGTCAACTTTGGTGACATAGGTAGTCAAATCAATTCTCTTAAGTCTTTTCATATATCACAACTCGGGATGTTACAATTCACCCCCTCTCAAAAAACGCAACCACCTTGTTGCGCCCCACGACAGGTCTCAAGACGCCTCTCAAGTCAGAACTGAGACAGCTAACCAACTCTGATACCACTTGTAATACCCCGACCGCCCACAGCATGTTTGAAGCAGCATGAGACAAAGCTATACACATCAAACTCAGTTCAGAAACAACAGGACAGCATGAGATCACGTACATCCATTGATATTGATTAATCTAGCAAGAAACCAACCTGTTACAGCAAGGAGAAGACAGTCTCTAAACCATTTAAAGAAGATAAACAATTCTTTTTCAGTCAAAAGGATAAAAAGGAATTGTTACAAGTAATGATGGACCAACAAAACACGTCCATTCATTGAAACACAGCACCAAGAACCAGTTACTATTGTCTCAGAACTAAAGTGACAGAACCGGAATCAACTGCATCTAATCAAGAAGAACAAACAAAAAGTCCATCACCAATCATTTAGAAAGAAGAGGAACCAGTTCAGGACGTCAATTTTCCTTTCATTGAGGATATAATATAAGAAGAGACACCAAAGGAAGCACAAGAAGATCATGGAATGAATCAGCTGATTGTATTTGATCCATGTGATTTTCAAAAGACATTCTTGAGTACTTTTCTGATCAATTCTTTTGTTTGAAACAAGACCAGAGCAGTAGAGCTGCCAAGACACAGATTGGGGTTGAATTTTTTTTTGAGCCTGGAGGAGAGGTGTGGATTCACAGGAACAACACCAAACTGATTCAGAAGGAAGCAGCAGCAGAAACATTTGATTTTGGTGATCTGTTATCCTCTGGATAAAAGTTGTTTCACACCTCAGATCGAAAGGTGACTCACTGTGAAACAATATCGAGAATTAATTCTAGTCATTCATGAATCCCAAAAACCAGCAACCACAGAAAATGACCATCTGATCTTCAAGATATTGCCAATTTGGTAAAACATGTCGGTTTTGTTAGTTACAATAACGTGTTCCTCATGTTGGACGGCATGGACGGCATGGACGGCGTGGACGGTGGCCGTAATCAAAGAAAACGGCTTGGTGACTTGTCAACAATCGTGAGCTTCACCAACCCCAAACTTCTCCTATAAATACCCAAGGTGAAGGTGAAGAGAGAGCCATCCCAAAATCACAAAGTAAAGAGAGAGCAAGAGAAGAAGAGAAGAAGAAGAAAGCTCGTGAGAGAAAGAGAGAAAAAAGAAAAAAAAAACTTTTTTTTTCTTTAAGAAATTATTATTAATTTCTTGAGTGTATTTGGGATCGGGGTGTGTTGAAAGCTTGTAAAAATTTCCCGGTGATAATAAAAGGATCGGTAGCAGGTCCCGGAGACTTAGGCAAAGTTGGCCGAACTCCGTTAACAATTTTGTGTGTTTTCTTCCCCTCCCGCAAATTCTGATTTTTCCGCAAGGAAATTTGACCCGTATTTCCTAACAACTGGTATCAGAGCTTGAGTTACGGTGATCGGTCAAAAATCTGTCGGTAACATCGGTTTGTCAACGGAGGTGTTTTAATACACGACAGTTTCAGAAACGATGGGAGGCGAAGACGGTTCAACGCATAGTATCGGGAAATTTGACGGTACAGATTATGCATTTTGGAGAATGCAAATTGAAGATTATTTGTACGGACGGAAGCTTCATCAACCACTGAGCAAGAAGCCTGAGAAGATGGATCAGGCTGAGTGGGAGCTTCTTGACAGACAAGTTCTGGGTGTTATAAGGCTAACACTGTCGAAGAACGTTGCTCACAACATTGCGAAGGAGAAGACCACGAAAGGGCTCATGAAAGTTCTCTCGGATATGTATGAGAAACCTTCAGCAAATAATAAGGTGTTTCTCATGAAGAAGCTATTTCATTTGAAGATGGAAGAAGGTGGCCTGGTTGCCGCACATGTGAACGAGTTCAACACGATTGTCAACCAACTGTCATCCGTTGAAATCGAGTTTGATGATGAAGTGCGCGCATTGATTCTGTTGGCATCTCTGCCAAATAGTTGGGAGCCGATGAGGGCAGCGGTTAGTAATTCTGTCGGTACTCAGAAGCTTAAATTCAATGATGTTAGAGATCGTATCCTTGCTGAGGAAGTTCGAAGGATAGACTCCGGGGAAGCATCAACGAGCTCTGCTTTCAATGTGGAAAACAGAGGTAGAAACCAAGACAGAAGTAACCGGAGTAAAAGCAGATCGAAGTCAAGGAATGGATGGGGTCTGTCCAAATTCAGACAGCCTCCGGAGTGCTGGAATTGTGGAAAGACAGGCCACATTAAGAAGAATTGCCGGGCACCACCTAAGAAGGAAGACAACAAGGGAGGCGGAGCTAATGCAGTGACACGTGAAATTGCTGATGCATTGGTAGTGTCTGTTGATTCCCCGAGGAAAAGTGAAGCTCGTGATGCAGCTGCAAATACCACCAAGGTGTCAATCTCCTATGTTGATAGCCCTATTGATTCATGGGTTCTTGACTCAGGAGCGTCATTCCACACGACGCCGCACCATAGCATTATGGAGAATTATGTTGCGGGAAATTACGGAAAGGTATATCTTGCTGATGGGTTACCTTTGGACATAGTTGGTATTGGAGATATCAACCTGAAGATGTCAGATGGACGTGTGTGGAAGATTACGAAGGTTAGACATGTGCCAAAGTTGATGCGAAATCTGATCTCAGTAGGTCAACTTGATGATACGGGACACGATGTCAATTTTGGTGGTGGAGCCTGGAGAGTCAGGAAAGGTTCAATGGTGGTTGCAAGAGGTCATAAAAGAGGCACTCTCTATATGACGACGAGTTATCAAGACACTGTTGCTGTTGTCGAGAATGCCAAACAAACGAAGTTGTGGCATTGTAGGTTGGGGCACATGAGTGAGAAAGGGATGAAACTCATGGTGGAAAATGGCGCTCTTCCGGATCTGAAGACGATGGATCATCAGATGTGTGAAAGCTGCATCCTTGGGAAACAGAAACGAGTTAGTTTCTCTAAAGGAGGAAGAGAGCCAAAATCTGAGAAGTTAGAGCTGGTGCACACTGACGTGTGGGGACCCGATCCTGTTGCATCGCTGGGTGGTTCGTGCTACTATGTGACCTTTATCGATGACTCCACAAGAAAGGTGTGGGTTTACTTCATGAAGAACAAGTCTGAAGTGTTCTCGGTTTTCAAGAGATGGAAAGCCATGGTTGAGATTGAGACGAATCTCAAGTTGAAGTGTTTAAGGTCTGATAATGGTGGAGAGTATATCAGCGAGGAGTTCAAGAGATATTGCGCTGATAATGGAATCAAGATGGAGAAGACTATTCCGGGAACGCCTCAACAGAATGGAATAGCATAAAGGATGAACCGGACCTTGAATGAGCGTGCAAGGAGCATGAGATTGCACTGTGGATTGCCAAAGACGTTTTGGGCAGATGCAATCAGTACCGCAGCTTTCTTAATAAATAGAGGACCGTCGGTGCCGTTGGGATTCAAGATCCCTGAAGAAGTTTGGAGCGACAAGAAAGTAAACCTTTCTTATCTAAAGGTATTTGGTTGCTTAGCTTATGTTCACATTGACGATGCTGCAAGAAGTAAACTTGACTCAAAGTCGAAGAAGTGTTACTTCATCGGTTATGGTAACGAGGAGTTTGGTTACCGGTTTTGGGATGATGAAAATCGAAAGATCATCCGCAGCAAGAATGTTGTGTTCAACGAAGAAGCGTTGTACAAGGATAAGCTAAAAGAAGGCTCAGAGAGGAAAGAGCCAGAAGTTGTTGACCTAGGAGATATCGTGACACCGGAGTTGCCACAGGATACAACAACAACAGAAGAAGAAATCTCTCAAGAAGAGAGTGGTGAGGCTGATGAGGATGATGATTCCGAAGTGGTCCCACATACACCAGTCACGGAGTTACGACGGTCAAGTAGAATCATCAAAAAGCCTGTAAGATTTTCTCCATCGCTTAACTACATTCTGCTCACAGATAGAGGCGAGCCTGAATGTTATGAGGAGGCTATGCAAGTTGATGAGTCGATCGTGGGAGCGGACTTGCATGAGATTAATAGCTTGAAGACGAAACTCTCGGAAGAGCTTGCGATGAAAGACCTTGGAGAAGCAAGGCAGATTCTAGGGATGAGAATCAGTAGACGCAAGGAGAGTCTTAAGCTATCCCAAGAGGAGTATGTGAAGAAAGTCCTCAAGAGGTTTAACATGGATGACGCAAAGCCAGTCAATACTCCGCTGGCAAGTCATTTTCGGTTATCCAGAGATCAGTCTCCAAAGACGGAAGACGAGATAGCATATATGGATAAAGTTCCATATGCTTCTGCTATAGGCAGCCTGATGTACGCGATGATATGTACAAGGCCAGACATTGCACATGCAGTGGGAGTCGTTAGCAGATTTATGAGCAATCCAGGAAAGGAACACTGGGAAGCTGTGAAGTGGATTTTCAGATATCTGAAAGGGAATCCAAGTTTGTCGCTATGTTTCACAAAGTCTGAGATGGGATTGCAGGGATATGTTGATGCTGACAACGGAGGCGACATTGACAGCACGAAGAGCACAACCGGATATGTCTACACTTTTGGCGGTACTGCAATTTGTTGGGTTTCAAAGTTGCAGAAAATTGTATCTCTATCAAGTTGTGAAGCTGAGTATGTTGCAGTTACGGAGGCAACAAAAGAGATGATTTGGTTACAATCTTTTTTACAAGAGTTGGACCATGACCAAGGGAAAAGTGTGCTGTACTGTGATAGTAAGAGTGCCATCGATTTGGCAAAGAATCCGGTTTACCATGCTCGGACAAAGCACATACATCGTCGGTATCATTTCATCAGATCAGCTTTAGAAGATGAAATGTTGGTGCTTGAGAAGATCCCAGGAAGTAAGAATCCGGCAGACATGCTGACGAAGGTCGTGCCGTGTGAGAAGCTGAGGTTGTGTGAAACCTCAGTTGGCTTGTTGGAGTAACAAGCTGAGAAGACCTGCTACATTGATCAAGGTGTGAAGACAGATTGAAATCAGTCTTCAAGTGGGAGATTGTTAGTTACAATAACGTGTTCCTCATGTTGGACGGCATGGACGGCATGGACGGCGTGGACGGTGGCGGTAATCAAAGAAAACGGCTTGGTGATTTGTCAACAATCGTGAGCTTCACCAACCCCAAGCTTCTCCTATAAATACCCAAGGTGAGGTGAAGAGAAATCCATCCCAAAATCACAAAGTAAAGAGAGAGCAAGAGAAGAAGAGAAGAAGAAGAAAGCTCGTGAGACAAAGAGAGAAAAAAGAAAAAGAAAAAAACAAACTTTTTTTTTTCTTTAAGAAATTATTATTAATTTCTTGAGTGTATTTGGGATCGGGGTGTGTTGAAAGCTTGTAAAAATTTCCCGGTGATAATAAAAGGATCGGTAGCAGGTCCCGGAGACGTAGGCAAAGTTGGCCGAACTCCGTTAACAATTTTGTGTGTTTTCTTCCCGCTCCCGCAAATTCTGATTTTTCCGCAAGGAAATTTGACCCGTATTTCCTAACAGGTTTGAGTCAATATGGTGAAATGAGAGTACCTGATTAGGTTGGAAGGCTGCAGACTTATGTGTGGAAACCATGAGAATATATCAGCATAATTATCATGCATGGAGAACACTTTAGTCGTGCTATAATCATATGCAGTCGTAGGGATATGGAAGATGGTCGAAACACATTCATTATTGACCATAACAAGCTTTGGAAACCACCAGATTTGCCACAGTTTCAGTACCATTGCAGAGACTATCCAACCAGGAGTGGAGATGGAAAATTCGCTAGAGTAAATGGTGAAGTGATTACTGGACCGGGACAAGAACTCATGTTTTCTTCTCAAATCAAGGAGAAACAACCATATAAACTCAGTCTACAGCTAACTCCAAAGCAATCAACCCGCGGTAAATATCTAAACTCAAAGAAACACATGAAACCTGATTGTCTTCCATTGGTACAGGTGAAACAGTCTTGAGTACTACACTTTTCAAAAGAGGGGCTAAAATATCAGAATATCACTGATGAGTCCTTGGCTAAGCTGGAGATGCAACAAGAAAACCTTGAAAACTTCCTAGCCGCCAGCTTTGACCTACGAGCCATCCAAGGATCATATCTCAACAACCAAATGGAATTAAGCAACAAAAACTCAACTTAAATGGAAACTTAACTCATCAGGATCTGACTTCGAATTGGAATCAATTCCAAAGCTGCTCATGTAAGAGAGTTATGGATTCTACAAACCTACTGATCATGTGCTTTTCTTGTTTAGAACTTTATAAGTTTGGAACACTTCAAGCTTACATATGGAGACCAGGGGAGCAAGCTAAGGTAAGTATCAGTGTCTTCAATGATTCTTTTATCACCGATCACATAGATAAAATACACTTATCTTTGTCATAAAATCCAATTATAGATTTCAAGAAACTTTTGAAGCGCACAAGAAGAATCTACAAGCAAGAGGAAGACAAGCGATTCAAACCACTTGACTTGGACCAGGATACGCACCAAGACATCATTTGCTTATTTATCATCAAAGAAGCACCTCCAGATGTTGCATACAAACCAAAACCGAGCAGAAAAGGATTTGGACTATTGCTCTTACTCTATGATAACTTTTTATGTGCTAATTTTTTGCGTGTCAAAGAGTATGAATATCAGGAAAGAGAATAGAAAAATGGTCCAGTCCCTTCTATAAGACCAAACGGATCAACAACCATGCCTATCAATGAGGCTTGCAAAGTAAGTATAATCTGAATTCAAACTTCAATGTTACTAACTTGGTCTCTTTTCTTGCAGATGATCCAGTTTGAGGTCAAATCTTTCTAAAGAGAGAGGGAATGATATGATCATGAATAGCACAAGCAAATAGAATCATGAACCTGATCGTGGAGAGCTCGTAACTGATGAAGAACATACAACATAGGAGTGTTTGAGCCGAAAAGAAGATACTATCATCAAAGACACCTTATCCATCATTCAAGCTACCCCATTCTCAAGTTGATCAACAATTAGGCAAGTAGCTTATTTGTGCTCTTTTTCCCTATCTTTGGTTTTGTCCCACTGGGTTTTCCAAAGATAGTTTTTTAAGGAGGCCATAAGTTGCTTATCATATCACCTAGTTGTTGATCCGGTCCAGACAGGAAATAAAAACCTTATGTTATGTTTTTTATCTAAGTTTTCATTTAGTCTTTGTGTATTTTCGTGAGGAGCCTCTTGGCCTTCCTTCTCTTATGTTTTTGAGAAGCTGTGCAGGTACAGCCTCCTCCCTTTATATTATTGAAACTCTCTTCTAATATATCAAATATTTTCAGTTCAAACTTGTTTCTTCTTGTTAACATCTCTGTCGAGATTGCTTAGGGATGATGTGTAATATTCGACTTGCTAGTGTGTAATATCCAACTTCAATCTCTGGTTTACTGTGTAATATATAGATCAGTGTCCTTTGGAATATCAGGAGTTGAATCATAGCTTATGTATCCCTCATCGATCCACAAGCCTTGAGACAGATTGAGTCTTTGATTCTCTACTTCTAAGGATTATCTCCTTGTTCTCTCTTCCTAGTTCCAAAGCTATTCTAGGAGCGTACTAGTTACTAACAGAAAAACATATATAACTTTGTATGTGTGTGTAAGATACATAGGAGAGATATTGATAATTATGAGGTAAGGTCGGCTAATGTTCAAATATTTCTTTAGTTAATAGAATAATATTTCTAGTGGATAATCATTATCTAAAACTAGTATTATCTCATAACAGTAATAAACTTGTTTGTTTCAAAATAGTTGTCTAATGAGTACTGAATATCATTCAGTTGGGACTATTTTTTGTAGCTATAAGCCTCTAACTTGGTTGTTACTAGAGAAGAACGTGAATCTCTACTTATGGATCTTTTTTTCTTTGAACTTTCTTTCATATCTCTTCATTTTTTTAGTCATAGCTCATTTCTTCTTTTCTTTTCTATTTTTTTGTTTTAATTGAAATATTATAAATCAACATGAAACGGAAATAAGAAATCGATTACAAGTCTCAACTCGAATAAAATTTCTCAAATCAAACTACTCATAACTAGTTTTGTTAGATCCATAAATGTTTTCAACCATCAACGAAAATCACGAGAAGGACATATTCACCTGGTTTGCTCGTGAGGTTTATGTAAGTGCAAAGATGACACCACAATTAAGTAATGCAGAAAGTAAAGCAGAGACAAAATAATACAAGCAACCACTATGCTTTATTAGAATCTCCTTTTAAACAATCTTTACAAGACTTGCTTAATCAGCCTTACACAGTCTGTTAACACCCTAACAACTGGTACTGAAAGATTCCTAAGCTACCCGCTTGTATTTCTCCTCCGTCACGTACTTCGGCAACTGCTTCAGCACGACCAAGAACACACCAAGAGCTTCTCTCTCTATAAAATCAGTCTATGTGTCTCTGTGTCATTACAGACGACCCCATAACTATTTTATAGTTATTCTCCAAGTTCCCAAAACCCTAGTCTCCAAGGAACTACAATATGGACATCTTCCATATCAATAAGTGCAACTTTCCTTTTATTGGAATGCACTTATTCCTCTTCCTTTAAGTCATAAACTTGCTCCCCAAGTTTATTTCTCTTGCCTTTTCTCCAAGATACCCACTTGCTCTCCAAGTCTACACGACTCCAGCTTAGCATCTTGACTCCACATGGTCTTCACCACTCAACACATCGTCTGCGTCAGCATCTACGTCAACGACTACTTCAGGGCAGACATCTTGCATCTTTAATCTCCCCCTTTTAGCTTTGTGTGCCGATCAAGCACAACATTCTTCTGGTTCAACAACCACGTTCCCCACCTGGAAACTTCCATGCTAATTATGCTTTTCTCCCCCACGAGATGTGCACCACACCATGCTTTTCTCCCCCATAAGATATGCATTCTTCTCTTGACCAGAACATCACCATTCTCCCCCTGCTTGATTGCATACTAAGCTAAAACATATGCTTAGATGTCAAGCCTTACAGACAAACCCGTCTGCTTCTTCATGCGTAATCATGATACAACCTCTGCAGCGGAATAGATTACAAGTACTGCATCATGCTCTGACGCACCTGTCAAACTACCTTTTGACCAGCTTCTTTTGAGGACTTGACTTCCTTCATGCGCCGTCTTCTTGACCATGAGCCCTTCCTCATCCACACCGAGTGCATTCTGCACTCGTTGCTACTGTCTTGGAGTGATTTCACTATCACCCTCCTGAAGATCATCTCGCATCACTTCCTGACGCACTTCGATCTCCTTCCCCTTTGAACCACAACCAACTCCGTGTCCTGGCTCCAGACTTGATGCTTCTTGATCAACCTCAAGATCACCCTCACTAGAGTTGCACCCTTCTTCTGATGTCCCTTCCTTGACCTCATCAAGTAAGCCATTCTTGGCTAAGAACACCTCTTCAACCCTCTTGGGTTTAATGAACGTCTTGTTCACCTTCTTGGCCATGTTTCTGCTCTTCTCACGTGCAAAACACTCCACCTTCTTGTGTCCAACCTTCCCACAGAACCAACAACACATCCGATGTTGCTTCTTGTTTGGCCTGACACAGTTGTTGATGCACCGATCAACCTCCTTCCTTGTACCAGCTGCACAACCATGCTTCAGAACCTCCTGTCTGACCTTCATGTTGTTGCACTGATGTACAACCTTTGGCTTGTTACTCACAGCCACGCGCTGTAGAACTTCTTGCCGTACTCCTTGTCGTACGTCCCGACGTACTTCCTGACGAACATCTTTGGCTTCATTTTTTGATGTGCTCCCTCGCACGAAGTGTGACAGCCCCTTCCGATGAACTTCATTACTCTCAGCTCCTCGGTATCCCAGTCCCCAATTCGTCTTGGCTGGTTGTCCCATTGAGAGTATTTGATCCAAGTTCTTGGATCCACTGTTGAGCATCCTGATCTGCTTGTGATTCTCAGCCAAATCACGTTCCAGCATCCTTGCTCTCTCTTGTTCACCAGTAGCAACTTCCCTCAGCTTTCTGTTTTCCTGCTCAAGAATCTCATTCTTTTCTTTTACAGCCGCAAGTTCTTCATGAAGTTCTTCAAGCAATTCGTTTTGCTTCTGAGCCACATTCTCCAATCTCAGATTCTGATCCTTGACCCTCAACCACTTGTTGAGCAGCACGTGATACTCCTCATCATCTGTACTGCGATCTGAATCAGAGGATTCACTAGATCCCTCCTTACGTGCACCAAATGCAACAATATTCTTCAACACCTTTTCATCTTCTTCAGACTCTGAATCATCAGACGACTGTACTCCTTTTCCCTTATTTAAGTTTGGACATTCGCGCCTTGTGTGTCCAACACCTCTGCACTCAGAACACATAAGTTCTTTTCGTTGTACCATAGGACAGTCAGCCTTCACATGACCTACACCTTCACACTCGTAGCACTTGACACCTTCTCTTCTTTTGTCACGCCAACTTCTCTGTCGACCATACTGATTCTTCCCACCAGAAGAATTCATCATCTTACCAAGATTTCTAGCCAACATACCCACATCATCTTCAAGCTTCTGAAATCTATCAACATCCTTGTGAGCTACAAGCGCTATGCTCTTTGAGGTACCACCTGACGTAGAGACCGAGCTACTGTCTGTCTCCATCTCTTCTGCCTTCAGCATACCCACAAGCTTGTCAAACTTGAGCTCATCCGTGTTTGTAGTCATATTCAAGACCGCCTTATGAGCTCCAAACTTCGCTGGAAGACAGCGTAGCAACTTCTTTACCAGCTTCTTCTCCTTGTACTTCTTTCCAAGTACAAATGCTTCATGCGCCATAGCACTAAGTTTGGCACTGAAGCTCGCCACAGAATCATTATCAGACCACCTGAGATTCTCAAACTGCGACCCAAGATGATCCAGACGTGTCCTCTTGACACTATCATCTCCTTCAAACGAATTCAGCAGGATCTCCCACGCCTCTTTAGCTGAAGTACTCCCCTGAATCAGCTGGAACTGCTCTGCTTCAACAGCTCCAAAAATCACCGACAACGCCTTTGCATTAAACTTTGATGCATTGCGCTCTGCCTCTGTCCAGTCTTCTTTTGGCTTGGGCTTCTTCCCATCATCTGTGACTATGGTAGGCTCCTCCCACCCTGTCTCCACAGCAGTCCACGCATCTTCATTGATTCCTCGAATCAATTGCTTCATGCGAGCCTTCCAATGACCATATTGGTCCGCATTCAACATGATCATCTTCTGCATAGAAACAATCGTGTCCATCTTCACCTTCAGGATTACACCGATAACTTAGGTGCCCCGCTCTGATACCAATTGTAAGTGCAAAGATGACACCACAATTAAGTAATGCAGAAAGTAAAGCAGAGACAAAACAATACAAGCAACCACTATGCTTTATTAGAATCTCCTTTTAAACAATCTTTACAAGACTTGCTTAATCAGCCTTACACAGTCTGTTAACACCCTAACAACTGGTACTGAAAGATTCCTAAGCTACCCGCTTGTATCTCTCCTTCGTCACGTACTTCGGCAACTGCTTTAGCACGACCAAGAACACACCAAGAGCTTCTCTCTCTATAAAATCAGTCTATGTGTCTCTGTGTCATTACAGACGACCCCATAACTATTTTATAGTTATTCTTCAAGTTCCCAAAACCCTAGTCTCCAAGGAACCACAATATGGACATCTTCCATATCAATAAGTGCAACTTTCCTTTTATTGGAATGCAGTTATTCCTCTTCCTTTAAGTCATAAACTTGCTCCCCAAGTTTATTTCTCTTGCCTTTTCTCCAAGATACCCACTTGCTCTCCAAGTCTACACGACTCCAGCTTAGCATCTTGACTCCACATGGTCTTCACCACTCAACACGTCGTCTGCATCAGCATCTACGTCAACGACTACTTCAGGGCAGACATCTTGCATCTTCAGTTTAGACCGTGCGTGTTTGGTAGATGTATCTCAATCATGTTCATTTATGCTTTTTGGCTATGTTTGTGGAACTTCTGTGAAAGAGAAAAAAAAAAATACTTTCGTAATATACAGATTGATTTTTGTCGTATGATTGAAAATACTTCCATTCATTGTTTAGTTACCTCTTGTCTAAATGGGGTTGGATTCTTAACTTTTAAACAAACAAATAGCAAATAACAGATAATTTAAAAACAAACATATCTAGAATACGAATAGCAAACAATCCCGCATTAATCTCTAGTCTAACGAAATAACAAAAAATAGAATGATCACATGTTAGATAATTTCAAGCTTGTGGAAACTTAACATATTGATAAATGTTTAATATGTTAAGATAAACACAAAAGGAAATCTAGAAAATAGGAAAATAAAGTTTTCTATTTAGATAAGTTTGTGTTTTCCTTATCCCACATGTTAAAGGGAATTTTCCTTCACTATAAATATAGAATGGAGAGTTGTTCCATAAGATCTAAGAGAGTAGATCATAAGATATAAGAGATACATATTGTGAGCTTTAGTTTTGAGTAGTTTCTAAAGTTAATAAAGAAAAATTGTTCTTTATACTTTGTGTTTCTAGAGGCCTTGAATTGGTATCAAAGCTTAAGTTACAGCTTCGATCAAAGCTTAAGTTGAAGCTTCGATTCTGGTGGCTGTGAAGCAACGGTTCATGACGCAAGATGGCCGACGTGAATAGGGCTCCACGCACGAAGGACTTCGGATCCGCATCAATCCAATGTCCGATGTTGAACTCAACAAACTATACAATTTGGTCGATGAAGATGAGGGTGTTACTCAGGGTTCACGATGTGTGAGACACGATAGACCCTGGTTCTGATGATCAAAAGAAGAACGATGTCGCGATTGCTCTTTTGTTTTAATCAGTTCCCGAGTCATTGATTCTCCAGGTGGGAGAACAAACCGCATCAAAAGAGATCTGGAATGCCATCAAGTCACGACACCCTAGAGCTGATTGTGTAAGGGAGGCAAGACTACAGACGTTGATGCCGGAGTTCGACAGGTTGAAGATGGATGATAGCGATACCGTAGATGATTTTGCGGGGAAGATATCAAGACTAGCATCCAAGGCAGCCTCGTTGGGAGAAAACATAGAAGAGTCTAAGATGGTTAAGAAGTTCTTGAAGGGTCTTCCAAGGCACAAGTACATCCAGATTGTAGCGTCCTTAGAACAAGTCCTAGACCTCAACTCGACGGGTTTTGAGGATATAGTTGGAAGGTTAAGAAGTACGAGGAGGGTGTAGGGGAAGAAACTCAGAAAGAAGACCAAGGAAAGCTCATGTTTTCAGATAATAATCACCATAGTCAGAGGGGTTTTGGATATTTTACTGGTAGAGCTAGAGGACGTAACAGAAGAGGCAGAGGTCGAGGTGTGTCACACAACCAAAATCATGTGTCACACACGGACGTCAAAAACTCGAAGAAGGATCGATCAAAGGTGATATGTTGGAGATGTCACAAGCCGGGTCACTATGCAACTGTCAGTCCCGAGATGTCAGTGAAGAATCAAGAGACTAACCTAAACGAGACACACGAGGCCGATGCACTCTATGTACACTAGGTTGTTTTCTTGAATGAAGACAAGGTGATTCCGAAGAATCTTGATATCAACAAAGGCAGTGCAAGTGTTTGGTATTTGGATAATGGAGCGAGTTATCACATGACGGGAAATAAGGAGTTCTTTCGAGTTTGAATCTCAACACCAAAGAGAAGGTGAAGTTTGGTGATGGATCGTGTGTTGATATATAAGGAAAAGGGGTTGTTAACTTTGTGTGCAAGACTGGCGAGAAGAAGGCACTCAAAGACATATACTATATACCCGACCTGAAGCACAAAATATTGAGTCTTGGTCAAGCAACAGAAACGAATGTGAGGTTAACATGAAAGATGTTTATTTAACACTCACAGATTCGTGTGGCAGGTTGCTTGTACGTGTAACAAGATCTCCAAATCGTCTCTACAAGACCCCAATGGAGATTAGTTATATGCAGTGTTTACATGTCAGTGATGAAGATGCTACATGGAGGTGGCATGCTCGACTAGGACATATAAGCTATGGCGTGATGAACAACATGGTAAAGAAGGAGATGGTCCTGAAAATGTCGAGTGTAACACACGAAGAAAGCGTGTGTGACGCATTTCTAGCAGGGAAGCAGATTAGACATTCATTCCTGACTAAAGCCATGTTTCGTGCGACAAAGCCATTAGAGTTATTGCATGGAGATTTGTGTGGACCAATCACACCACCAACGCCAGCAAATAAGAAGTATGTCTTTGTCCTGATTGATGATTTCTCCAGTTATATGTGGACTATACTTATGAAGGAGAAGGGTGAGGTATTTGAATGGTTCAAAAGGTTTAAGAAAGTGTAGAGAAGCAAAACGGTTCAACCATTAAGACCTTTCGCACCGATAGAGGAGGAGAGTTTACCTCAGCTGAGTTCAATCTATTTTGCGAGGAGAATGGAGTTAAAAGGCACCTTACCGCGCCTTACACGCCTCAGCAAAACGGTGTTGTGGAGAGGAGAAACCAAACCTTAATGGGGATGAAGAGAAGTTTGTTGAAGGCAATGAAGATGTCGAACTACTTATGGGGGGAAGCTGTACGACATTCAACTTACCTTATCAATAGAGTTCCTACAAACGCCTTGAAGGATCAAACGCCATATGAATGTCTCACATCGAAGAAGCATAATATCGAGCACTTGAGGATATTCGGTTGTGTAGCACATGCGAAGGTTTCTGTTCCACATCAGAAGAAGTTGGATGAGAGATCAAAGTGTGTGATCAATCTTGGAACTGAGCTGGGTTCCAAAGCATATAGACTCTATGATCCAGTCGTTGGGAAGGTGATGGTGAGTAGAGATGTGATTTTCGATGAGAAGAAAGCTTGGAATTGGTCGTCTACAACAAACCAAGCTGATTATGAACCAAATATGCTTAATCTTCCACATGAGGGTGATATAGAAGAAGGCAATGATCAAGGTGAGGATCATGAACAGGAAGCTATAAACCAAGATGAGGAAGAAGAAGAAGCAGATACTGATCACAATGAAAACCAAGACGGTGGCGGTCAACCGTTGGTGACTAGACGCAGCCGAGCCATATCAAAACCAAGATATCTTGATGATTATGTGTTACTTGCAGATCAAGAAGGTGCAATGCTGTTGCTCACAGTGGATGGGGAGCGAGAAAATTATCTTGAAGCAGAACACGTGCGAGAATGGGTTGAAGCAATGGTGGCCGAATTGGAGTCTATCACAAGAAACAAGACATGGGTGCTTGTGGATGGACGGCTGGAGTAAAACCTATAGGGTTAAAGTGGATCTACAAGATAAAGAGAAAGGCGGATGGTACGGTGAACAAGTACAAGGCAAGACTTGTGGCAAAAGGCTATGTACAAAGATAATGAATATATTTCGATGAAGTGTTTGCACCAGTGGCACATCTAGAAACTATACGGCTCTTAATAGCCCTTACAGAAACAAACGGATGGGAGATTCATCATCTGGATGTGAAGACCGCATTCTTGAATGGAGATCTAAATGAGACAGTGTATGTGACACAACTCGAAAGTTTTGAGAAGAAAGGAGAAGAAGATCGAGTCTATGTGTTACACAAGGCTTTATATGGGTTACGCCAAGCCCCTAGAGCATGGAATGTAAAACTCGATCAGGTTCTGAAGGAGATGAGATTTAAGAAGTGCACCAAGGAACCATCAGTGTACCGCAAGAACGAAGGAGAGGACTTCTTGTTGATAGCCATTTACGTTGATGATCTATTTGTGATGGGAACTTCTCTTAAGGTGATTAAGCAATTCAAGGAGGAGATGTCAGATCTAGGAAAGCTAACGTATTATCTTGGCATAGAAAGTGATTCAAGGAGCAGATGGAATCAGGATAAAATAAGAAAGGTATGCTCAAAGAATCATGTGTGACACAAAGATGGAGGGGTGTAACGCGGCTCACGTACCAATGGAGTCGACTTTGAAGATTTCAAAGGCTGAAGATGAACCAAATATAGATGCTACGGATTTCAGAAGAATCATAGGATGTTTGAGGTATCTGCTTCAAACACAACCTGACCTGTGTTACGCAGTGGGCGTACTAAGCAGATACATGCACCATCGGGAAATCGGCCAATTCATACATCAACAGAAGATCGCGGTCCCGATCAGTACATATACTCGGACTCTGTGCAAAAACATACATCAACACATAATATATTCAAATTTCATACACCAATTCATAAAATTCGGCTTTTACATACATGGACCGATTGTCCGTTAGTCAAAAATGACAGAATCTGAGCTGTCCGTTAAATATTTCTTACGTGGTGTTTTATATTTTAAATAATTAATCATTTCAAAAAAAAAATCTACAAAGGGGATAGAGGAGACTTGAACCCAGGTCTGAGTGATGTTATGAGATACATAAACCAGAATGCCAAACTCAATTGATTGATGTTATTCCCTATTGTTGTCTATTTATACCTAATAAAATTTCATTATAATATTTCTATCTTCTTTTTTGTGTCAGTTTTATCATCTAAACAATAATCAAAACAATTTTCTCAAAAATCATTTCTAAGTTTTTGTCACCAAAAAAAACTTCTATAAGAAAATGATCAAAAGAAATTTCACTAAAAATACAAAAGACTTTTCTAGCCTTTGCTTTATAGATATAAATATATGAATATAAATAATTATTTAAATAAATAATAAAATAAAATATTTTTTAAATAGTTTCACTTTTTATTTTTTCAAATTTAAACTTTTTATAATAATTTTCGATTTTTTCAAACTTTTTTTATATTTTCTTTTGAACTTCAAATTTCTTTTTGAATCTATTTAAAATTTTAAAAAACATTTTTGAATTTTAAAAACAAAAATATGAAAAAAATGAAAAAGAAAAGTGAAAGAAAGATTCGAAAAATTATCATAAAAATTTGAATTTGAAAACATATAATTCAAAACTATTTAAAAAATAATTTTTATTTTGTTAATTATATTTATATATCTGTAAAACTAGAGTTAAAATAATCTTTTGTCTCTTTAATAGAATTTTAATCAGTTTTAGAAGTTATGTTGATGAAACCTTAAAATAACTATTTGAGAGAATTTCTTTTGATTATTTAGTTTTGTTTGAAATTTCGGATGATGAGAAAGACACATAAAAATAATATAGACTGAAGAAAAAAATCATTTAGGTATAAATAGGAAACAATATTGAGTATTATCAATTGGTCGAGTTTGGCATAGTGGTTTATGGATCCAATAAAATAGCACTTAGACCCGGGTTCGAGTCTCCCCACCTCCTTTGTAGAATTTTTATTTTTGAAATTATTAATTATTTAAAATACAAAAAGACACGTAAGCAATATCTAACGGACAGCTCAGATTCTGTTATTTTTGACTAATGGACAATCGGTCCATGTATGTAAAAGCCGAATTGTGTGAATTGGTGTATGAAATTTGAATATATTATGGGTTGATGTATGTTTTAGCACAGGGTCCGAGTATATGTACTGAACGGGACCGCGGCTTTCTGTTGATGTATGAATTGGCCGATTTCCCATGCACCATCCGAGAGACTCTCATGGACAAGCCATCAAGCACATTCTTCGGTATGTGAAAAGAACAACAAACTACGGTCTGTTCTTCATAGTCTTCCTTGGTTTTGGAATATATAAGTATGTCATCTATAAAGATGATTAAAATTCATCCAGAAACTCTCAGAAGATACCATTTATCATCTTCATGAAAGCTGTTGGCGCATTGGTTAGACCAAATGGCATAACCACAAAATCATAATGGCCATACCTTGTCTGGAAGGCTGTCTTCTTCACGTCATTTGGTTCAATGGGAATATGATGATACCTTGAAGCCAAATCAATCTTGGAGAACCACTTTGCTCCCATGAGCTGATCCAACAACTCATCTATCCGAGCCAATGGGTACTTGTTCTTCATATTCACCCGGTTCAGCCCTTGATAGTCAATGCACAATCTGAAGCTACCATCCTTCTTCTTCACAAAAAGAACTGGTGCTCCCCAGGGTGACACACTTTGCCGTATGAAACCCTTCTCCAGCAACTCCTCAAGTTGCTTCTTAAGCTCGACCATCTCATGATGAGCAATTCTAGAGGGACTTTTGGATAATGGGGCTGTCCCTGGCTCGAGTTCTAATATGAATGGATCCGACCTATCAGGGGGAATGCCCTGAAGCAACCCTAAACACATCCTGGAACTCACCAACCAACGGTATTCCCATCAGAGTCACCACCCCCTACACCTCCTTAGTGGAGATTGTGGCCAGATAAGCTTCACAACTCTTTCTCAGCATCCTCTCATAATGGATAGCTGACAACAATAAGTATCCAGAGGTTGGACGTATACCTTCGAACCTTATCAAAGATCCACACCCACTCTCAAATTGCACGCGCGTCCAATTGACAATCAAGAGTGGCCCAATTCTTTCCAAAGCCAATCCATACCTAAGATTACTTCATGATTCTTTAAGTTGACTACCACAAGATCCACAGGCATGACCCTGACTTGGATTATCACAGGAATGTCCTTCACCAAACCTAGTGAACTCATTCTCTGCCCACCGGCCGCGTTCACTATGCAAGGACCATCTGGAACACCGCCTTTCCGATCATCCCTGAGCTCACAAAATTGGTAGGTAGCACCAGTATCGAAATTACGTGTGTTTCCATACCACCAATACTTAGGGTCCATACATATGACCCATACTAAGTATCTAACCGTTCTAAGTTCCGTACCATGCAATTCTACTGAATTGAAAAAGAATAAGACCAGAATTATTACCAGTGATCGATTGGAATGGTCCAAACTCATCAGCATCCTTGGACAGCCCATACACTCGCGGTGTTGAAGCATGCATGTGGTTCTGGTCCAACTGCTAGACTCACCCCGGCTCTTGTTCGATCTAGACTGCAACTTTGGACAATCCTTACGGAGATGTCCCTTCTTACCACAGTAGTTACACGACCTAACATCACCACAAACCCCTTGGCTTCTGTCTAGGACAGTCACAGGCTGAGTAGTCCATCTTTCCACATCGGAGACAAGTTCCCATAGCCCTCCAGCATTCACCACCATGATGCCTTCCACATTTGGGACACTCCGGCCTATCACTTGAGGTTCACCCTCCTAGGCCTGGTCCCTCTTTCTCTTCCGGTTAACACTACGAGACGCGGACACCACCACACTCTTCACCTTCAGCTTAGCCTCTTCTGCTAGGTCAGTCTCCAGCATTGCCATTCGCATCACCAGCTCAAATACTGAGTGAAGAGTGCGGAACTGAGCAGTAGGTCCTGAGTTCGACCCTAAGGCCTCTTATGAACCGGCGAACCTGAACTGCCTCATCCATCCCCAAACTCCCTTCCACAAAGCGCCTAAAGGTGGTTGAACTCCTCCTCATACTCACGAAACTGTTCTTGCGTCCCTGAACAAGTCCAAGAACTGAGACTCTAGACGATCTCATGCTTCAACTGGGAAGTACTTGTGATTGAACTTAACCTCAAAATCCGCAAAGCGCTCTATGGTACATCAGTAAGCTTGTCATGGCCAACCACCAGTTGTGTGCATCACCCACTAGGAAGTGGACCGCAATGTCCTTCTTGTACTCCTCAGAGCAACAACTTGAGCTGAATTTACGTACCAACCTGCTCCTCCACTCGTCCTGCTCAATGGGATCAACACTTCCAGAAAATTTCTCGGTTCCCAGCCTTGAAATGTGCTCCAGCACCTTCATGTAATCGACCCTACGAGCTGGCCAGCTGGTGGATTGATCTCACACCACATCAGCTATTGTCCTAGCTCGACCACCAGCTGCTAGAGCAGCTGTTGTAATGGCTCGCCCACCAGCTGCTTGAGCAGCTGCAGTACTAGCTCGGCACTAGCTGCCTGAGCAAACTGTTATACCAGCTCATTCACTAGCTGCCTTGAGCGCTCCATGAGCTGGAGGCGTATCCTGACCCACGGATGAGTTCACCAAAGGGGGTGAATGCCTGGGTCATGGTCACAAGCTGAGTGCTTATGAGCTTCGTGGTTTCCAGCAGTTCCTTCATGGATGGTTCAGCTAGATCCTCATCCTGGGCAGACCTAACATCGGTTTCAATCCGGTTAGGATCATCCCGTTTATAGCGTGGGAGGATCAGCTTCCTCCTCCTCATGCCCCCAGCTCCCTGTTGGTTCTCATCACCATCCACACGAACCTCCAGTAGGGATTGTCGGACCTTGTGGTAATTTGGTTTCATTGTTGACCGGTTTCACCCGAGTTGGCAACTCCACCGGTGGATCAGCACCATCCACCTCCATATTTCCGGATACCCCAGCTGCATCCTTTCCCTTCTGAGGCTTCCTCTTGGAACCCTTAGGCAAAATAAAAGAAAACCACATCATCACATGTTTAATAACCAATATATAACACATGAACCACATATAATATTCCTAAGTACTAAAACAACTACCACCTCACCGTGAGTCCCAGCCGAATGTGTGATGAAGAAAGTGATAAGGTGTTGCACTTCATTTGAAATGGTGCGGTCAGTCTCTCTGGTAGGACTTAAATCTGAACCAAGAGCTTCTGGACAGATTTCCAGGTTCCTGTGTGAATGTTGCAATCCTGGCTTCTCAAGTCTTCTGCTCATGCATCATCAAAAAAAGTGTGCAGGAATGTGTTCTTGATGTCTGTCCAGGACGTCAGAGATCGTGGGTGGTAGCTCTTAAGCCAATGCGAAGTGTCTTCAGCAAGTGAGTAATTGAAGAGCTTGCAGAATAGATAGTCCACAAGGACTCCATTAGCTTTGATAGCAGAAACTAGATCCTCAGATCCGTTCCATATGATCCACAGGGTCCTCGTGTCGGCATTCCACGGTAGGGTGTCTGCGCGACAAGTGCAAAGAGTAATAGTTTGATCTCAAAATCAATCTTCTGGAAAGCCAGAGGACGAATGGCAGATCTAGTAACGTAGAACTGATCTGGACCAATCGTAGTCTGCAGTGTTCGTTTGAGCAGCTTGGCGGCAGCTTTAGGTCGAGCCATTGCAGCTCCTGCTTCTCGTTTAGGGTCACAGCTCCCTACTCATCAATCTTCTGACCTATTGCGTTACGCAGATGACCTTCGAGTCATACAGTGTCGTACCACAACTAGGGTCGCCAACCATCTTTCTGTTGTTACTGTCGATCGATGCCAAAGAGGTATAAAATTAAGCAGGCAATCTTATCAAATTAACCCTATAAATTATTTGTGTCAAGAGAGGTCAAATTGTAGTACTTAGGGATCGAATCACAGAGAGCGAGGGAAAAAACGATAGAATTTTTGGGTCCTAAAGTTAAGCTTGGTGAACTATAAATAGGGGGTTTTGTAGTGAGGTTTATTCCAAAAAAAAATTTGCTAAATAGTTAAATTGATTCAAATAAGGAAATATGAGATCTATGGTTTCCAGGTAATTGAATTTATAATGAATAAGATGCAAGGATTATAAAATATGCAAGGATCTTAATCACAGTCCGACCCCCTCTCGTTCCAACTCTCGTATGCGAATAGAGGAATCG
>CAJHQP010005675.1:0-43987 GCA_905132765.1 Moricandia arvensis | reverse complement strand
TGTAGAAAGTTTGTGGCTCGTTAAAAACCTTCCTCCTGGAAAACCTCGTGGGACAAAACCAAAAGCAAGGAAAGAGCACGCACCCATGTCTGCCTAGACACTAACTCAGTTTGGTGTAGAGATGGCTTGAATGGTGATCAAGACATCTCGGATCAAACCTTGTCCAAGACCTTCTGTTGTGGATGTGAAGTGAGTAATCCAACAACATTCTCCTTAAGCTTCTTGACTCTGGAACGAGTCATGGGACCTTCAGGAATGGCTAGAGAATCCCCCATCAAATGGTTGATGCATTGTGGCTTCATGTGGCTCATCTAGACTCTCCTCCTTGTCCTCCTTAGTGATCCGGTCCATGATCACATCACTAACTCCAAAATTCAAAGCCACAGTCTATATAGTCCTTTACCAATTTCTTTGCATCCACGGACATGAAATTTCAATGGATTTTGTTGTTGGATTACATAGAACTAAGGCTGGAAAATATTATGTTATTGTTGTCGTTTATAGATTTTCTGAAATTGCTCATTTTATTCCCTTCTATATGTCTGATGATGATGTGAATGTTGCTAGTTGTTCTTTAAGGAGATAGACTTCATGGCATGCCTTGGACAATTGTTATGATAAAGACACCACGTTTTTTAGCTTCTTTTGGAAGACTTGTTTGTCCAACCTAGGGACTAAACTGTGTTTATCTACTAATTGTCATCCATAGTTTGATTGACAAACTTTCAATATGACATTGTCTACTTTGTTGCGTGCATTGATTAAAAAGAACCTTAGATCTTTGGAAGAAGGTTTGCCACATGTAGAAATTTGTTTATAATCATGATAAGCAATCTTCATCGAAGTGCTCTGGCATTTGAAATTGTCTATGGTTTCAATCATGTTTCACCTCTGGATTTAATGCCTTTACCTTTAAGTGAAAACGTTAGCTTGGATAGGAAAAAGAAAGATCAACTTGTTAGGCAGATACATTAGAAGGCACAGATCAACATAGAAAACAAGACCAGACTCTACGCCTAACAAGCTTACAAATGAAGAACGGAAAATGATCTTTGAAGAAGGGGACTCGTTTGGATGTACCTGAGAAAGGACAGATTTCCAAATGAAAGAAAATCCAAATCATGCCTAAGTTAGATGGTCCTTTTAAAATCATCAGGAAGATCAACAACAATGCCAATTAACTGGATCTCCAAGTAAGATAATGTGAGTTCATGTTTCAATGCTACTGATTTAGTTACTTATCATGTAGAGATAATGAATTGAGTTCAAATCCTTCTCAAGTGGGAGAGGATGATGTGATCTTGCAAAGAAAAGGAACTGAGGAAATGGAACAGCTTAAACCAGAGCTTAAAGAAGTCAAAGATGCAGCTAAAGAACAGCTCGAACCTGAGGAGACAAAGGGAAAAGATCTAGATGTACTACTTGGTCCAATGACTAGATCCAAACAAGCAAGATTCCAGCAAGATCTTCATCAACTATTACACACTATTCAGGGTATTTCTAGAGTGTCGTTCCAACCACTCTGGTTGTGATTCAAGCCATCTAAGACATTCATCAGAGAGATGTTGTGACTTTCAATCTTTTCTTTGGTTTGGTTTTGTCCCGTTATGTTTCCAAACAAGGTTTTTAATGAGGCTTGGACACAACACTTATAAAAAGCCTCTTGATGAAATAAGCCCATTTTATTTCCTAATTTCGTGGAAGCAGAAACTAGGAGCCTTTTCTTATTTTTCAAGTTTGAACTTAGTCTTTGTTTTAATTGTTTTGTGAGTTTCCAAGTAGCGGTGCATGTACAGTCTTCTTCTCTTTATATTTTTGGTCGAAATCTCAATAAAATGCATCAAAATCTTTTCTAAAAACCCAAGAATTCTATGAATCCTATTTGATCATCGTTTCTCGTGTTTATGTTTTTTGATCTCGACTCAAGCAAACCAAGATAGTTTAGGAGCCATTCCGCATCTCTAAGAAGTATCAACTCAATCCACTGCTTATTTCATCATCATAATCATTAGAGAGCATTCAAGGACTTGATCCTCACACCTAGGATAATATCAAGATCAGATTCAGTGTGACAAAGCTGAAGAGAGTAGACATTGAGTCTATGGCGACTCTTCTTCCAATTCTCCCTCTTCTTTCCCTAGACTTGTCTGATCTTGTGGTGGTGCCTCCATAAAAAACGATTTCCACACACTTTGAACTCCTTCTACTCTGATACGCGATGGGTGTCGATCGACACTGAAGTGATAGAGACGATCGTTACATGTACCGAAGACACCTTTTTGACATTCATTTTCTAGACATGATTTTTCTGAGAAACAATTGCAGGCAGAGGACCTTCTACTTTACAAATGCCAAAATCTAGAAGCTCACTTATGGCAGGTGGAATAGGTGATTCCACTTCAGAAATAGTGTAGGGAACCACAAACTTCACAGGGTCATGTATCTTATTCACTCTTTATGAACCAAGCAGCTTCTTCTGCGCAGATAGGTGGTATCAGATGGGGACAGCAAGGTGTGGAACTTCAGACTTTTGTGTATCCTTGCAGCTCGCCCAATGATGGGTGTCGAGTGATCTCAGGTGGGTGGTGTCGATTTATGCTAGCCTTTGGTGAAGTTTCCTGATCTTTTCCCGAAGTTAGCTGATCGCATCAAGCTTTCATCTTTGATTTCTAACCAAAATTTCAGGTTGTGCAAACTCCAAGAAATTTCTAGATCCAAGAAATTTTCTTAGTGATCTCTTTATCAAAATCCAAATATTCTAGGTGTTCTCCACTTCTAGCTCCAAGAAGTCTTCTAACTCCAAGAAATCTTCCATGGTGATTCTCTGTCTACATCTAGGGCAATATAATTGCTTTAATATATCGGTGCTCTTAATTTCGAGTCTTTCAATGTTATGGGACAAACTCGATCTTTCAGAGATTTCAAGTTGTGTCAATCAACAACATTGATCTGTGTCAATCGATGATGAGGTTGTATGACCAATATCAACTTCGTCCACTCTGATTGGGTCTCCAGATCCATTTTTTCATCACCATTGGCTATATATTGGTTGACCATCTGTCATGTGTTCAGTTCGTCCCTCTTCTTATCTCCCTTTCTCTAGTTGCCGCTGGATATATCATAATACTGAACTCATCTGGTTGTAGGATACCATATTCCTTCTCACGTTCTGCTTCTGAACCGAGTTCGGACTCTGCGTTAATATCAGTTCGATCGACGGTGATTGGTTACCATCAATCGATGTCAATTTTCTGATTCGATGGGAAACATGAAAAAACACCAGCCTCTTCCATAGCAATGCCATGGTACTCGATTATCTCTTATCTCTGTAATCCTCGTCGTACTCGATGTAGGATGGGTTGTATTTGAAATCTGCATGGTAGGTGTTGATCGGTTCTGGAGGGGGAGTGTCGGTCGATAAGAAAGGGTGGGTGTCGACCTATTGCTGAACTGCCAACGTGTCGAAAGATGGGGTATCGATCGATGCCCCATCTTTCGACGCCTCATTGAACTCATAATCACAGAAGCATGTGGCACAAGTTATGCATATTTACACATTCAATCAGAGTAGCTTTGTTTTTATTCTTAACATGTTTATAAAAAAATATTTTTAATCAATTAGTGATAGATACAATATGTTTAACTTCGTATCGCATACATCTCCCACAGTGGCCATGAATGCTCTCCCAAGTAGTAGTGAAGAGTTCCAATCTATCCTGATGTCCATCACATGGAAGTCTACTGGGACTAGGGTGTTGTTAATTTGCACTGGAGGACGAATGGCGGATATATTGGCATAGAACTGTTCTGCACGGTTGTAGTCAGCCAATGTTCTCTGAGCAGCTTGGGCATTAGCTTCAGGTTGAGCTACTTCACCGTTTGCTTCCGCTTCTACTTCTGTATTGGGGATTACAGTCCCCTGATCATCTATCTTTTGAGCTGCTGCATTACGCAGATGACCGTCGACGTGATGCAAGTCCCCACTCTCATCTCAATCCAATACTAAAGTCGCAACCATCTGATTTCGTCTGCTGTTGTCGATCAATGCGAGTAAGTTGTTGTCGATCGATGTGGTGTGATCAATGTCGGTCGATGGTAAATATGCTAGATCCAGAGTTTCAAGCTTAATCGATTATAGGGAATAAGAAGCACATATATGTAAATATTCTAGAACTCAAATATTAACTACTCTGACCCTTTTAACTTCAACTCTCGTATGCGAGCAAAAGGAAAGACCATCAATCGAAGGCTAAGGCCTGATGTCGACCGACGGTGAAATAAGAAGAAAGTGTGAACGAGATTTGATAAGTTCACCAAGCTGATTAGACCAGCTCTCGCATGCGCCTAACAACCTAGTTCAATAGAGTCTATTCTGGCACAAAACATACTCTCGTAGTCGTCCATGTCCTACTTTTGAGATCCTAGTTAGCTACTCTAGAATGTAAGCATGAAGCACAACTCGATTGATGGATATTAACTTAACCTGGCAATTCTACTTTTGGGCTAATCCATGATTGCTATCATTCAACCATAAATCTGGTTGATAACTACTCAGACATAATCAAAGAAAGAAGAATAGTCTGAATATAATGCATATATAAAATATTGGGCTTCCAATACAAATCTCCCTAAGGAGTTATAGATCTTCTCCCCTAAAAACCCAAAAACTATAATAGAAAGCTAAACTCTCAAGAACATACTATCTCTTTCCCGAGAGATCCCTCCTTCTATGTAATACATAAAACATAAATATAAACCCTAAGAAACTCGTCCAAGGCATATTTGTCATTTGTCTCTAATTTGGGCTTGAAATCGTCTGTCTGTAATTTGGTCGTCGATCAATGGCAAGTGTGAAACATCGATCGGCCTTGGTATGGTAACATCAGTCGATGGCAAGGTTGTGTCGTCGATCGGTGACTGTCTTGTATTTTGATTCTCTCAATCATCAGCTACAGATTCTTCTCTTCTAAATGCTCCAAAAGCTCCAAGTATCTCCATATATCTCCAAAACGTACCTAGACCTGTAGAGACAATAAAACATAGTCTAGACACACATAATAGACCATAAATAGAGCGTATAACATGGCCGAAAACTGGTAAAATATAGGCTATATCAGTCAGCAATAACATCTGGTTCGGGTCTGATACCCCAACATCGTGCCAAGGTATTCTCAAGAGTGTTTCTCTGTGAGTATGTTGGTTGTTCTCTGATTGCTATCTTGTTTTCGCAGTTTGTGTCTTTGATCAATGGGATGATGAATGACTGAGGATCAGAGGTTGAACGTCTTACAAAAGATTTGGCGGAGTCGCAGGATAAGTCATCGCAGCTCGAGGCGAGGTTGACGGTTATCGATGACTCTCATTCTCTTGAAGTATCTTTCTTGGGGGTCAAAAACGGTTATCTCGAAATCAACATCAAAAATTGCGTTTCTGTGCGGAATCTTTCTCGACACAATCTTGAAAAAATTTCCCGAGCAAAGGACTCGAGAGAAATGGAGCACAAGACCGAAAAATAGTCCAACTCGATGAACGGGCGAGTTGGACCGAGCAAGCAGTCCAACTCATTGAATGGGCGAGTTGGACCGAATACGCAATCCAACACGCTGAACGGCCAGTTGCAGCCAACACACAGTCCAACTCGCCGCCGAGGCCTCAATTTTGTCTCCATCAGAGTTATCGTTGGAACTTTACGATTAAAACCGCGAAGACTCATTTTTCCGAAAGAAGTTCATGGTTATCGAATAAACGGAAACGGTTAACTCAACACCACAGTTGTCTAAACTATATGAGAAGTGTGAAATTCCTAGCTAAGCCGATGTCGTATCATTAAAAGTTCTTTAGAAGAAGTCCTAAAAACGTTTAAGTCGAAATACGGCCCAAAGAGGCCTAGAACGCGGCTAAAGACCCACTTGCGATTTCATACGAAATTGAGCCCAGCAATGTTATGATGACGTATCTTTACTCGCAGAAGAAGATAAATCTCGCGAAATCAGAAGATAAATGTCATGTTTCCAAGATAGTGATGAAGATTGAGATAAAAAGGAATGTTTCCGCGAAGCGATAAACTCGACCTAAGGGCAAACAAGGAAAGAGGAACCGACCCATGAGAAATATATAAGGGGAGATAAAGCTAAAGGCGCTGGGGATCAGAAGATTTAGACCTAAAATAACTCTGCTAGCTTAGAAGAACTTAGGATATAGGCGGCTTCATACTTGAAACTTTACTTAGATTCTTCTTCGTCGATGTTCTGAGATTCTCTTTGTTATCTAGATTCTACTCGTTTTATTCTTCAAAAAATCCGGTAGCTTTCTTCTTATCAATTAATAAAACGCCTCTTCGAATTATCGATATTTTATCATCTGTTTCTTCTTCATTTTCGTGTGTTTACTCAGATAATCCGGGGCCTCTGGGAAAGTCGGGTTCTCTTGGATTTGCTTAATTTATGGAAATTGGCAGTGTGGATTTCGGTTCCCACAGTTTGGCGCTAGAAGGAGGGGGATCGGATTCTCTAACTCAAAAATCACCGAACGACTTAGAAACGATATGCCTAAGGAAACAGGGGGCGAAATTATCTTCTTCAAGGAGAGATAAAAAAATGAATCGGTCAAACCTCTCAACGATCTCCTTATCGAGATGACAGTCCAAAATATCGATCTCGCAAGGATACTGGTTGACACCGGAAGCTCGGCCGATATCATCTTCAAAAACACCCTCGAGAGAGTGGAAATCGATCACTCCGAAATTGCGGAAGACCCAAACCCGATAGTAGGACCCTCGGGGGTGGCTAACATGACTCTTGGCACAATCAACCTCTCAATTAGAGCCGGCAGCGTAACAAAATCATGGAGTTCCTGGTCATCGATCGACCCACATCATATAATGCGATCGTATGAACTCCATGGCTGAATTAATTACAGGTTTTCCCGTCAACATATCACATGTGTCTCAAATTCCCAATGCTTCACTGAATTGAGACCATCCATGGAGATTAGAGAGTTTCACAAGTCTGCTTTGCCACGGAATTAAAACGCAAAAAAGCGTCAGCAGAGATTCCGCCCAAAAAGAAAAACAAATCGTCTATAGTTGACAATGCCACAGAACAAGATGAAATCTTTTGGCAGTTACGAGTGATCGAAGCTTTGGAAGAAAAACGTGAGCTGACTTCAAAACCCGTCTCGGTGTTCCTAGACGAAGCATTTCCAGACCGCTGCATTGAAATCGGCGCAAACCTGAGCGAGCCTTTGAAGATCGAGCTCATATATTGTGTGAAAAAAAACTAGCACACATTCGCATGGACCGCGGAACACATGCCAGGGATTGTCATCAACATCACGTGTCATGAACTCAACTTTGACCCAACTTTCAAACCCGTCAAACAAAAAAGACAAAAGTTGGGACCAGAACGCGATGGTGCGGTTAACGATGAGGTTGAAAAACACCTCAAAGTCGGATCCATAACAGAGGTCAGGTATCCCGATTGGCTCGTTAACCCGTTCAATGTAAAAAAAAGAAGAGAAAGTGGCGAGTTTGGGTCGATTTCACCAATCTCAAAAAAGCGTGTCCAAAGGATAGCTTCCAACTGCCACACATTGACCGCTTAGTCGAAGCAATAGCAGGGTAAAAACTCTTTTCCTTTATGGACGCCTTCTCCGGGTACAATCAGATTAGGATGAACCCCAAAGACCAATACAAAACTGCGTTCATAACTGATCGCAGCACTTATTGTTACAGGGTAAAGACGTTGGGTTCCAAGAACGCTGGCGCAACCAATAACCTGCTAGTCAACCGTATGTTCTCCGAAATGGAGTTGTACATCGACGATATGCTCGTAAAATCTCTCGAAGTGCAAGATCATATCGCCCACCTCCAAGAATGCTTTGAAAGGCTGAACCTCCACAATATGAAACTGGACACCGCAAAGTGCAGGTTTGCGGTAGCATCTAGAGAATTCCTTGGATATTTCGTCACCTACCACGAGTTCGAGGCTAACCCGAAACAAATCACTGCCCTTATCGAATTGTCATCTCCGAGAATGAAACAAGAGGTGTAGAGATTGACCGGTAGGGTCGCAGCGCTTAACCGATTTATCTCGCGATCAACAGAAAAGTGTTTAATTTCTAAGACACATTGAAAGGGAATAAGAAATTCGAGTGGACCGAAGAATGCAAAAAAAGCTTTACAACAGCAGAAACACTACTTGGCCACTCCCCCGGTACTCGCAAAACCAGTAGAAGGAGAACCACTGTTCCTGTACATCGCGGTATCGGTCACGGCCGTGAGCGGTGTCCTCATCCGAGAGAAATGCGGAGAGAAAAGCAAATCTTTTACATAAGAAAAAATTTGCTTGACGCAGAGACGCGTTACCCTATGATGAAAAAACTGGCACTTGCGGTCGTAACTTTAACACGAAAGCTAAGGCCATACTTCCATTCTGATACGATCGTGGTACTCACATCATTCCCACTGCACATGATCTTGCATATCCCCAGTCAATCTGGAAGGTTATCAAAAAGGGCAATATAGCTAAGCGAGTACGACATCGAGTATCGAGCAAAAGCCTTCACAAAATCTCAAGCACTTGCCCATTTCCTGGTAGAATTCCTTGTAGGGTGCACAACTAACCAAGAACCCGACTCGACCTGGACCCTCCACGTTGACGGATCCTCGTCCAAACAGTGCTCCGGAATCGGGATCAGACTCACGTCACCAACAGGGGTAGTGCTGGAACAGTCATTCCGACTAATTCTCAACGCCTCAAACAACGAAGCCAAGTACGAAGCCCTGATCGTGGACTTACAACTGGCTCATAGCCTAAAGATACGCAAAATTCATGCCTATTTCGATTCCCAACTTTTGGCAAGCCAATACAGCGGAGAATATGAAGCAAGGGACGAAAGAATGGACGCTTACTTAAAACTCGTTCAGAACCTGGCTCAAAATTCAATCAATTCGCTCTTACCTGGATTCCTCGCGCCAAAAACGCCCAGGCTGACGCGCTAGCCGCCTTGGCATACAGCTCAGATCCAGGTCTGAGCAGGGTAATTCTCGTGGAATTCATAGAGCATCCTAGCATCGGGCTTCTTATCGTCATAAACTTAATCGATTCACCTGGCGGCGATGCCGACAAAGTCACGCAGCACAAGATTCTGAGAAATTCAAATACAGATTCGACAAACATTGGAAAGAGACAATCCTTGCGTACATTCGCTGATGGAAACTCCCAACAGAGAAATGGACATCCTGAAAGGTTAAAACCAAATCCGCACGATACGTCTTGGTTGACGGGGAACTCTACAAGTGGATATTTTCTGCGCCTCTCATGACCTGCGTAGAAGGATAGAAAGGACGAAAGATAATGGAAGAGGTCCATTCTTAATCTTGCGGAGATCACTATGGTGGAAGGTCCCTCGCAGTCATAATCAAATGCCACATACACTACTGGCCAACAATGGTCAAAGATTGCAAGAGCTTTGTGCAAAATGCGAAAAATGCCAGAGGCATGCCCCTACTATCCATCAACCGGCAGAGGTCCTCTCATTGATCTCGGCACCGTATCCATTCATGCGATGGTCGATGGACATAGTCGTACCTATGCATAGGTTAAAGAAAAAACGCTTTGTGCTGGTCTTGACAGATTGTTTCTCGAAATGGGTCAAAGCAAACTCCTACGCGAGCATTAAATACACCCAGGTGGAAAGCTATGTATGGAGAAACATCGTCTACAGACATGGGGTCCCATACGGAATCGTAACAGACAATGGATCTCAGTTTATTTCGACCAGATTCAAGGCTTTCTGTGAAAAGTGGAAGATACGACTGACCAAATAAACTCCTACATACCCGCAATGAAACGGCCAAGTCGAAACTACTAATAAGACCCTTAATGGACTTAAAAAAACGTTTGGACGCTAAAACGGGTAGGTGGGCCGAAGAAATCGAAGGAGCCTTATAGTCACACCACACAACTCCGGGAGGCGCAACGGGGGAAACTCCATTCGCCCTCGTATACGGAGCAGAATGTATGATCCCAGCGGAAGTTGAATTTCCCGGAGTACACAGAAGATTTCTCCCAAAAGGAGAGGATTCAAACAATATAATGGTTCTTAACAATCTTGATCTAATCAACGAACGTCGGGACCAGGCCCTGATACGAATTAAGAACTACCAGTACGCGGCAGCAAAGTACTACAACTCCAACGTACGCAGCCGTAGATTCAAAGAAGGCGACTTAGTCCAACAAAAAGTTTTTCAGAACACCGCAGAGCAAAACCCTGGATAACTCGGAGAAAACTGGGAAGGACTTTACATAGTCATAAAAGCATTCTGACCAGGTGCATACGAAATCGAGAACATGCAGGACATCCTAATTGCGAGAACTTGGAACGCAATGCAATCTCAAGAAATACTACCACTAGACCACTAGACAACGCTTCAAACTGAACTACGAGATGGCTTGCTCCTTGAAGAGGGTACGTAGGTAATTCGTCGCATGACGAGCTCAGCTGCCCCCCCCCCCCCCCCCGAATAAAAAGGGGGGGGGGGGAGTGTGTACGTATACGTATACTCGTATACTTACAAAAGTTCAAAATATCCTCTCCCAGACTCGGTATTTTTGAAACTTTTTAAGACAACGCGGCGGATAACCGCCCAAAATTCGTCTATCACCAGAACACTCCATTTCGCATCTCGCTTCATTTAGAAAATTACTTAAAAATTCAATCTTCGACACAAAGAGACGTCGCTAACGCTCGAAGGCCTCCTTTTCGTTAAAACATTCTGAAAAGGAAATCTCAATTTATAAATATTTCATCCACGACTATAAACACACACACATTCTTAACATGTATCCTTCGCGAAGAGTCAAAAACGGTAATATCTACCGGTAAGTTTGTTGCTAATCACTAGAAGCTCTTAATGTCCTAAACACAAGGGTACAACGCTATAAAAAGGGGCAGTCAAAACACAATTGATATACACAAACTAAAAAGGGCAGAAGGTTTTCTCTTGAAACAAACCTTGGTGCGATGTCGTGACATCGGACCTAAACCAGATGCCATTTCAGGCAAAGGACCAGCCTCGGAGTCTGGTGCACCTTCTTTCTTAGCCACATCGGGATTTGCACACCTTTTGCGACTCTTTGGCTCAGCAGCCGGAATCATTCTAAGAGCAGGCAACCCCAAGACGGTTACTCTCTTAACTAGGGGAGGAGGCATCGACTCATGAACCTGTTCGACATCGATAAAAAATGAACCATATTCGTAAAAGAACCTGATGGATGAACTTCAACCTCAGGTGACGACCCATACTTAACGACCACCCCTCCGACAACAGCGGCATCACGTACGGGGGACCTCGGGATTCAAGGCACTATCCAAAGCTGCAGGTCTCGGAGACAGGCCGTGCAATCTCCCCAGCCTCGTGACGACCCAACTCACTCTGAAAGGAAATAAACTCCGCAATGTGAGCTGAAAAAGTTCCGACAGCAGGAAGGTCCGACGAACGCACGCTGGCGGCATTGTTCATCTCGACATCACAACTCTTCTAAACGATGCTGGGAGAAGACATCTTTGTGGGGAGAATTTTCTTAGAGAGAGTGCAAGGTGGATTTTGAAAGTTGAGAGAATGAGGAATGGAAGCTCAATACTTATAGAAGAAACAAAACTTGAAGGGATTAAAAACATTAAAATAATCGGAGAATACTTCCCGAGAAAAACCAATTTAAACTGCAGATTCCGATTAACACCATCACTTGCCCGCAAGAATCATGCTCGAAACTTGCGAGCTGGGGGCTAACTTTTGGGGTCTAAAACGGTTTGCTCGAAATCAACATCTCAAATCTCGTTTCTGCGCGAAAGCTTTCTCGACACAATCCCAACAAAGTTCCCGAGCAAAGGACTCGAGAGAAATGGAGCACGAGACCAAAAAAGTTGTCCAACTGGCCAAATGGCGAGTTGGTCCGAGCAAGCAGTCCAACTCGCACGTTCAGCGAGTTAGACCGAACACGCAGTCCAACTCGCACGTTCAGGGAGTTAGACCAAACACGCAGTCCAACTCGCCCATTCGACGAGTTGGACCGAGCAAGCAGTCCAACTCGCCCATTCGACGAGTTGGACCGAGCAAGCAGTCCAACTCGCCCGTTCGGCGAGTTGGACCGATGACACAATGGTGTTTACTTATTGCTCAAGCAGGGTATAAATATCCTACACAATTAACTGTCAAATTAACCCTTAATCCTAACACACAAAAAAATACTCTTGCCAAGAGAGATCAGGTGTAGTACTTAGTGATCGAATCCACAGAGAACAAGGGCACACAATAGATTTCTTATTTACAAAGACTAAGCTAGGTGATTATATATATTGGTAACAACTAATCAAATTTAGGATATATTCCTTATTGGAAGGTGTAGATGCAATATGGAAATATGCTAATAAAGTAAATATTGAAATATGATAATAGATTAACTAGATGCAAATGTAAATATGCTAGATCTAGGGTTTTCAAGGTCAATGAAATATAGGGAATAAGAAGCACTGCTATGTAAATAGTCTAGAACTCAAATATTCACTATTCTGATCCTTTTAACTCCAACTCTCGTATGCGAGCAAAAGGAAAGACCATCGATCGATGGCTAAGGCCTGATGTCGATCCACAGTGATATCAGAAGGAAGTTTGAACGAAATTTCATATGTTCACCAAACTAATTAGACCAGCTCTCGCATGCGCCTAACAACCTAGTTTAATGGAGTCTATTCTGGGACAGAACCTACTCTCGTAGTCGTCCATGTCCTACTTTCGAGATTATACCTACTCTAGAATGCAAGCATTAAGCACAACTCGATTGATGGATATTAACTTAATCTAGCAGTCCTACTTTTGGGCTAATCCATGATTGTTATCATTCAACGCTAAATCTAGTTGGTAAGTACTCAGACATAATCAAAGTAATAATAATAATCTTAATACAGTGCATATATAAAATACTGGGATTCCAATACAAATGTCCCTAATGAGTTATGAATCTTCTCCCCTAAATAAATCCTAAAACTATAATGGAAAGCTGGTGCACACAATCTGCCACTAGCACACTGCCCCCAGCCACTCTTTTTCTGATGCAATACATAAAGTATAAATATAAAGCCCTAAAATCTAGGTCAAAACTCGTCCAGGGGAAATCTTGTAATCTTGTGTCTTATCTCTAACTTGTGCTTGAGATCGGTTGTCTGCGATTTGGTCATCGATCGATGGCAGATGTGCAACATTGATCGACCTTGGTCATGTAAAGTCAGTCGACGCCAAGGTTGTGTCGTCGATCGATGACCACACAAGTAGTGTTCTCTGATTCCTTTATTTTATCTCTTCTCACTTCTTCTTAGTCAATGTCTCCCTTCTTCTGAGGGTATCACTTTATTTTTTTAATTGACAGAGATATTTGGAAAGGCTTCCATGAATCAAGCCCTAATGGTTTTTTTTTTTTACCTTTATCACTTATTGTAGCCACCAAATCCTGTTCGACTCCTTTTTTAATCTGAAGGGGAGAGAGAGGGAAACCAGAAGCACACAGACTTTTACCTTCCAGACTTGCAGAAGGAATCCGATCCAGTGTATACCAAATCCCAAAGCAAGCAAATAATGTCAGGATCACTGTTGGAAATCAACTTTGGTTCTTTCAAACTTTTTAAGCAAGTGTGATATAGTGGCAGGATGATCCACTTCGTTATCTCTAGTAATCTCTGCAAACAACCTTCAAAGAATGGTACTAAAGTGTGGTTAATCAATAATAAATTTTGATCATATTCCTCTTATTGACTCAATAAAACTTTTTGAAAACTTATATATAGATAGTAAATAAAACTCAAAAACAATAAAATAGCATTAGCGAACCTCCCGAGACTTAAATACACTGTCCCTAGTGTAATTCGCCCCGGATTGGTTGGGAAAAATCAAATCATAAGTATATAGCTTAAGTATAGAACTCGATACCTCTCTATGTAAGAGAGTGTCGATCGGTGGTAGGCGGGTTTGTTCGATCGAAGGGCGCGATCCATTGTCGACCAATGGTGCCTCTATGTTGTCGATCGATGATGATTTAAACAGTCTGTATAAAACGAAGTAAAAATCGAAATAAATAGTAGTATAAGTAAAACCTAAATAAAAACATACTAAACAGTGGGTTGCCTCCCACTCAGGGATTGGTTATATTCTTAAGCTCGACGTATTGAACTTTCGGACTAGAATGTAGGTGGATCAACACTAGGAAAATAAGTGTCTACATCTTCTTTGCGCTTCTGAAACCATGTATCAACGAAGTTTCACATTGCTGCACTCCTCTGGCTTTCTCATTCCTTATGATCTCCTTAGTAACCTCCATTAAATCCGTTTGCGTTTGTAGATTCTCAATACTACGTTTTAGCATTCTAAGTCTGGCAGCTGTAGTCTCTGATATGTCCTCCAATTTCTGAGAGATATCTTCTTTCATGAGGCTCTGAGAAAAAGCAAGCTTATTGAACCTGTCTTCTAATTGTTTTTCTACTGTGTACTTCTCTCTGTTGAAATCAGTATCGATCGATGGCATGATGCTGCCGTCCATCGATGCCGCTCTATCTTGTCCACTCGCATGATGTCTTTGAACAATATCCAAATCTTGCTTCATCTTATCCATGCGTGTTATCAAACCGGTGAGGCACTTGTCTATGGGATAGTAGACATCATCAAGCCTCATGTAGAAATCATCTAATGAAATCTCTTGAGCTTTGTAGATCTCATTCACAATATCGTCAATCTCTGCTATGTTGTATGTCTTTGGTTTCTGCCTAGACATTGCGATCTTTGCTGCATGTTCAGGTAACCATATGTAGTTGTACTCAAACATAGTAGCTCTCTCTAGAATTGCCATGTTATCTTCTTCTTGCACATTCACAATTCTTCCGGCTAGAGCTTGTGCATTACCATTCTCATCTCTGTAGATGTCATACTCATCTTTCTTTTCCCAATCAAAAATTCCTCTGCCATCAGGATCATAGGCTCTAGTTCCATACTCTACGCGACCATCTATCAGTAGGGGATTTATCCAACCGATCTGTCCTCGAGTTTATGAACTAATGGGTTAGATGTACAAAAATCATGAACTCCTGGAATGGTTGTATCGATCGATGCATGCTTCCTTTCCTCGATCGATGTTTGATTTTGGATAGGCTCGTGCTTCTGCTCCTTCATGTCGATCGATGCTGGTACCTGTGCGTCAATCGATGGCTGTTTCTGTTGTCCAAATAAATTTCCTTATCCATTAGTCATAACAAGGGCGTCTGCTACATCCTCCTAAGGTAGATTTAGAATTATCCCATAAATATCTCGTGCACGTCCTTATGTATCTCTGAAAATTCCAAACTCAACAAGTCTGAGTTAACCATCTTATGTATCTTCTTATCCAAGTAAATGTTCTGGTTTTCGTTTGATGTCGTTTGATGGCCAAGATATGCCGACGATTGATGCTCTAGTGCCCACTCTCGCTTTCATTACCCAGCCAGCTTCTTCCAGTGCCAAGCTGTGAGACTCAATTAGTTCATCCTCTCTGTAATCTACATCGCATTCTTCGTAATCTCCACCGTATCCTTGTCATGCCGGTTTGGTGTCCATAGATGGTGTATGTTGACCGTCGATCGATGCTCGATAATCATACTGGTGGCCAAAAAGGTTTCCAGCTCCATTAGCCATTGCAAGTATGTCTGCCACATCTTCTTTTGTGACATGTAGAATTTTGCCATCCATAGCTCTTGCGTGACCATCTGGATATCTCATAATATCGAACTCATCTGGTTGTAGATAACCATATTCCCTTTCGCGTTCTGGAGTTGAATATCGTTCGGTTTCTGCTTCATTCCCAGTATCGATCGATGGTGTATGGTTACAGTCGATCGATGTCGATTTACCAAGTTGATGGGAAACATGAAAAACACCAGCCTCTTCCATAGAAATTCCTCGTTGTTCGATCAGATCTTCATCTTTGTAGTCTTCGCCGTACTCAAGATAGGCTTTGTTGTAATCGAAATCTCCATGGTAGGGGTTGACTTGTTCTGATGTTTGAGTGTCGATCGATTCTATAGGGTGGCTGTCGATCGATTGTTGAAATATAAGGTCGTTGATGGATGTGTTGCGTGGGGGTATCGATCGATGCTCCTTCTTCTGATTTCTCACCGAACTCGTAATCCCAGAAGCATGTGACCACAAGTTCTGCATCATTGAACAAATTCGTGAGGGTATGTTTATTCTTATATAATTTAAAATACACATTATGATCAATCAAGGAAAGGCACAACCTGTTTGTCTTCATGTCAAAGATAGCTCCTACGGTGGCCATGAAAGCTCTGCCAAGTAAAATAGAAGATTTCCAATTGATCTTGAAATCTATCACATGGAAGTCTGTCGGGATCAAGACGTTCTGAATTTGCAGTGGGACGTCTCTACAAATACCTCGTGATGAAAGAATCACTGGAAGGCTACACTCTGAGGTTGAACTTCTCTGCTATAGCTGTAGGTATGATGCTCACTAACGATCCGGTGTCGCATAGGGCATCGGGAAACTCGTGGTTTTTGATCAGACATGGCACCACAAACTTCCCATGATCACTTTTCTTTTTCAGAATGACCCTTGGCTTTTTCCTAGGATGACCCTCGGTATCTTTATCAAACATCATAGGCTCTGATATATCCATCTTATGCTCTGATGATCTCATTTTGTTACTGGGTACCATCAATCGATTTGACTATCTCTGCATCGAACGATGTTGGAAGATTTTCCCAATTCTGTCGACTTCACAGGGACGTTCGATCTGACTCTCAGTTTTTGCGTCGATCGATTCATGTGCAAACTGCCTAACGAACCCGAATTTACTATACAAAACTTTTCCTCTTGTGCCCTTTCTTTCTTGACTTCTACCCAAAATCATCATCAATCACAGCATTGACGTGATGTTCCTGTCCAGATTCTTCCTTCTCCCTGACCATAGCTTTGTATCTCTTAAGGGCTTCACTCGTCTGAGTCACCTGATTTTCCAGCTCCTCAACACGGGTGTCGAGATCTTAGATCTTTGTGATTATGGGGAGGTACAAGAAATCTAACTTCCCATTGAAATCCACAGTCATCTTCTGCTGTCTCTCCAGTACTTTGTCAAACATAAATTCGATCCATGGTCTTCTGATTGTCTTTGAAATATCCATGCCTCTGGCAGCTTGGGCTTTAGCTTCAGGTTAGGGTAATGCAGCGTCTGCTTCTGCTTCTGTTACAGCCCCCTAATCGTCTATCTTTTGACCTACTGCATTACACAGATGACGGTTGAGGTCATGCAAGTCTCCATTCTCATTCTGAACCACTACTATAGGCACAACCATCTTAACTCGTCTGTTGTCGTCGATCGATGCGGATGAGATGCTGTTGATCTATGCTAAGTGATCAATGTCACTCTATGCTAAATTTCTGATGTCGGTCGATGCTGTCTATAAAGAAGTGTCGGTCGACGCTGAGTAGGTGTTGTCGATCGATGCTTGGCATCTTTCTTTTCGGATCGTACGCTCGAGTTGCTGTGGGTATGAGAATAGTAATTCTTTTCCTTAGTTGCTGCTGGTACTCTTTTGCATGCACCTGAAAAACAAAGAAAAATAAAAATTTAGTAACTTGAAACTAACAACAAACCTAGACAAAATCCCAGAAATTAAATGTAATGGCGATCAATGTTCCCCGACAACAGCGCCAAATTTGACACAATGGTATTTATTTATTGCTCTAGTAGGGTATAAATATACTAAACAATTAATTGTCAAATTAACTCTTAATCCTAACACACAAAACAATACTCCTGCCAAAAGAGACCAGGTGAAGTACTTAGGATCGAATCCACAGAGAATACCGAATAGATTTCTTATTTCTAAAGAATAAGCTAGGTGATTATATATATTGGTAACAGGTAATCAGTTTAAATAAATATTCTTTATTGGAAGGTGTAGATACACTATGTAAATATTGAAATATGATAATAGATTAACTAGATGCAAATGTAAATATGCTAGATCTAGGGTTTTCAAGGTCAATGAATTATAGGGAATAAGAAGCACGGATATGTACATATTCTATAACTCAAATATTAACTATTCTGACCCTTTTAACTCTAACACTCGAATGCGAGCAAAAGGGAAGACCATCAATCGACGGCTAAGGCCGGATGTCGATCGACGATGCAATCAGAAGAAATTGTGAACGAGATATGATATGTTCACCAAGCTAATAAAACCAGCTCTCGCATGCGCCTAACAACCTAGTTCAATGGAGTCTTTTCTTGAACAGAACCTACTCTCGTAGTCGTCCATGTCCTACTTCCGAGATCCTAGTTAACTACTCTAGAATGCAAGCATTAAGCACAACTCAATTGATGGATATTAAGTTAACCTAGCAATCCTATTGTTTTGGGCTAATCCATGATTGCTATCATTCAACCCTAAGTCTAGTTGATAACTACTCAGACATAATCAAAGTAAGAATAATAATCTTAATATAATGCAGAGATAAAATATTTGGGTTCCAATAAAAATCTCCCTAAGGAATTATGAATCTTCTCCCCTAAATAAATCCTAAAACTATAATGGAATGTTGGTGCACATAATCTGGCACTGGCACACTGCCCCCAGCCACTCTTTTTTGGGTGCAATACATATAGTATAAATATAAAACCCTAAAATCTAGGTCAAAACTCATCCACCGGTAATCTTGTAATCTTGTGTCTTGTCTCTAACTTGGGCTTGAAATCGGTTGTCTGCGATTTGGTCATCGATCAATGGCAGATGTTCAACATCGATCGACCTTGATCATGTAACGTCGGTGGACACCAAGGTTGTGTCGTCGATCGACGGCAGTCTTGTACTTCGACTCTCCCAATGATCAACTACGGATTATTCTCCACTAAATGCTCCAAAAGTTCCAAGTATCTCCATATATCTCCACAACGTACCTAGGCCTGTAAAGACCTTAAAACATAGCCTAGAAACACATAATAGACCCTAAATAGAGTCTATAACATGGCCTGAAACTAGTAATAAATAGGCTATATCAACCGAACACACAGTCCAACTCTCTGAACGGGCGAGTTGCACCAAACACGCAGTCCAACTCGCCCGTTTGGCGAGTTGGACCGAACATAAACCAGATCTTATGCCTTCTGTTGAACCTTGGTGGATCTACACCTCATTATGTCTCGAGTGGAGTTATCGTTGGGACTTTACCATTAAAACCGCGAAGACTCATTTTCCCAAATGAAGTTCATGATTATCGTATAATGAAAACGGTTAACTCAAAACCAAAGTTGTCTAAACTAGACGAGAAGTGTGAATTTCCTAGCAAAAGCGACGTCGTATAATCAAACATTATTTTGAAGAAATCGTAAAAACGTTTATGTCGAAATACGGCCCAAAGAGGCCTAGAACGCGGCTAAAGACACACGTGCGATTTCATAAGAAATTGAGCCCAGCAATGTTATGACGGCATATATTTACTCGCATAAGAAGATAAATCTCGCAAAATCGGAAGATAAATGTAAAGTTTCCAAGACAATGATGAAGATCGAGATAAAAGAAATGTTTCCGCAGAGCGATAAAATTGACCTAAGGGAAGAAAGGGAAAGAGGAACCGACACATGAGGCATATATAAATGAACCTAAAGCTAAAGGTGCATGGTATCATAAGATTTAGACCTAGAATAACTCTGCTAGCTTAGAAGAACTTAGGCTAGAGGCGACTGCATACTCAAAACTTTACTTAGATCCTTCTCCATCTCTGTTCTGATATTCTCTTTGTTAGATAGATTCTACTCGTTTTATTCTTCGAAAAATCATGTAGCTTTGTTCTTATCAATCAATAAAGCGCCTCTATGCAACTTACTGTCGATATTCTGTTATCTCTTTCTTCTTCGTTTTTGTTTGTTTACGCAGATAATCCGGGACCTCTGGGAAAGTCGGGTTCTCTTGACTTTCCTTAATTTACGGAAAATTGGCAGTGTGGATTTCGGTTCCTACATATCTCAATTTGAGGCAGGGACTGGTGAGCTCGAGCGAAGCCTTGGGAAAACTGCGATTTCTTTCTTAAGGCTAAACAAGCCATGAAGACTAAGTATTCAGAGGTGCGTCGAGTCAGCGACAGCTTTAGAGAGGAGAAGGATCAACGAGTTTAGGGATTGAAAAGGTTGAAGATGCTCTTCATACCGAGTTTCAGGCTCATTTGGCAATGATCTCCACTTACTTTGACTCCCTGGTGATGGTTCGTAATCAAGACCTGGCTCTGGCGTCTATAAAAGGGGGGATAGACGAGATTTGGTTATTTCAGGGCGAAGTACCCCCCATCTCCACGGGCCGAGGCGGCTATGTTCTTCACTCGTAAAGAGGAGTTGGCTGAAATGGAGGGTGTCTTCGATCTGATCCTTTATGGCCTAAAGACCGAGTGTACTCTTCTGTTGTGCTCAAATAAGCCGGAGAGGCAAGATCTCGTGGTGGAAGAAGGCGGAGGCGACGAGTCCCCGAATTTGGACAAGGTGATGGGCAAAGATGAGCTTCCATGTTTGGATGATGAGTGAGTTTGTAGTCTCGTTCGATACTTTTTTCATTTTTTTATATGGTTTATGTTTGTTTCGGCCACGTGTGGCTGGATTTTCATTTTGTGTTTTATGAGCGTATTAGTATTTTTGAGAGTGTATAGGGAGACTAGGAGTTGTCATCTCATGTCTGACTCCTGGATGAATTGCTACATTCGCAGTCCGTTTTGAGGGTTTTTTCGTGTAACTTGACTTTGTGAAATTTCTGAGGACGTCCAAATATAAGCAAAGAGATATATTTTGGGTTCTCGTATCAATTTTATACTATGCCAAGAGATGTTTGAGACCAATGTGCTAGGATTAGGGAAAGACCTAGGTTTGCTCTCGGTTTAAGGTTTACGATGACTAATCTGATTTATGATTACATGTCGCAATTTGAACCTAATTCTGTTCTGATTTAAAGTCCGCGATAGGTTCTCGGCTTATATGACTTGTCTGGTAGGAATCGAGCATCTCTCCAAAGAAAATTTTTAAGTCGTCTGGAAGTGCTGACCAAAATTTTGGATTTCTTTTATACCGCTATTATCCTTGTGACGGATGTGTGAGAGCTATCTCTACGAGATGGCTTAGTCTGTTTAGGACGTTGAGAGTTTGTTGTGATCAGCAACAAACATAACGGTAGATATTACCGTTTTTGAGTCCTCGCGAAGGATTTTTGAGAAGTTTTTTTATACGAGGGTTCCGTTTGGAAAATTTTGACCGAAAACAGTTCTTCGAGCATTAGCGATGTCTCGCTATGTTGAAGGTTGAGTTTTTTATTCCGAATTTTACAATAAAATGTTTGCGGGTTGAAGCGTTATATGAGTACGATCGCTAGTTCTTACTTCGCCTTCTTTAAGCGAAGCAAGTTGCAAACTCGAGGGTTTGACTTATAATTTCACGAAACTTGTAAAAGCTGTATAGGGTTTTCTTATTGTTGGAAAATTTTCAAAAATATTGAGTACATGAGTGAATATTTTGAACTTCAGAGTATTGTGGTGCAATTGTTTGGTGGTAATATTTTTTGAGCGCGTTCCAAGTTCTTGGAATTTTGGCGCCATGCATGTTAGCGATTTCGTATGCTCCTGGTCGGACGACCTTTATTACTTTGTAAGGTTCTTCCCAGTTTGTTCCAAGTTTTCCCGCGTTTAATTCAGCGGTCTTTTTGGAAAACTTTCCGTAGAACTAAATCTCTTTTGCTGAACCTGCGATTTCGCGGCAGCCTTTTGGTAATTCTGAAATCGTATGAGCGCTTGATCCCGACACTCGTTGATGAGGTTTAGATCGTCCAGTAGCATTGAGCTTTTGAGGTCATCCCGTTTGGAAAACATCCTTCTTCGTATTCCGGGAAATTCGATTTTCGTTGGGATCATGCATTTTGTCCCATATACGAGGGCAAAAGTAGTTTCTCTTGCTGCCCATCTTGGTGTGGTTTGATGGGACCAAAGAACTCCTTTGATCCGGACTGGACTTCTTACATGAATTTTCGATCTTTTTCCCCTTCTTCACATGTCATGAGCGTTCCAGAGAGTCTCCATTTGTAGACCTCTCCGTCCTGGGTTTTGATTTTTCGAGCTGCCCATTTTTCTGTAGGGAGTGTTCCGTCGGAGATGTACGCTCGGATTGTCTCCAACCATGGTTTTTTCAACCGTATTCGGATCGTTCTATGTTTTCTTCAGGTTGGTCGTTGAGTTAGTCAATATCGTCATCTTGGGATTTATTAAGACTACGATGATCGGTGGCCCGATTCTTTGGTGTTCGATGAATTCGACGGGAATTACATGTCTAAGTCCTGGATCAGAGCTTGATGCCAGGGCTGCTAAAGCATATGCCAGCGAATTTTGCATGAGGGAGATCCGCGTTAGCGCTAATTGGTCGAATTCTTGGGAAAGATCCCGGACGGGTTTCAGATACAAGTCCATTCATTCATCCCTAGCTTCGTACTCTCCGCTTACCTGGTTTCGCGACAAGTTGGGAATCTCATTAGGCGTGGACGTTGCGTATTTTATGCCCGAGAGCTAATCGTAATCCAGAAATAAGTGCTTCTTATTCGCTTCAATTGTTTGAGGTGTGAAAGACCAACCGAAGGGATTGTTCTAACACTTCTCCGGTTGGTGAAGATAGTCGGATTTCGATTCCTGATCCTTGTATGGATGATGATCCATCGACGTGGAGATCCCAGGTCGAATTTGGTTCTTAGTTTAACGCGCCCTCCATTGGAAGTTTGACCAAGAAATTGGTAAGCACTTTTGACTTGGCGCTCATTCTGGTTTGGTACTCAATGTCATACTCGCTTAGTTTCGACTGCCTATTTCGCTAGTCTTCCTGATTGACTGGGGCTATGAAGAAACAATGTGAACGGGAACATGGTGAGGATTACGATTGTGTGTGACTGAAAATATGGTCTCAATTTCCGATCCACCATTACTACTTCAAGTGCTAGTTTTTCAATTTGTAGGTATCGTGTTTCGGCGTCTAACAAAGTTTTACTTATGTAAAAAATTGGTTTCTGCTCACCGCGTTCTTCTCTCATGAGGACGCCACTTACGATTGTTGCTGATACCGCGATATACATGAATAATGTTTCTCCTTCCATAGGTTTGGCGAGAACCGGAAGAGTGGTTAAGTAATGTTTTAAACTGTTTGAAAGCTTTCTCGTATTCTTCGGACCACTCGAATTTTTTTGTTCCCTTTCAAAGTGTTGTAAAATGGAGACACTTATCAGTTGATCGGGATATGAAACGGTTGAGTGCTGCGACTCTTCCGGTTAATCTCTGCACTTCTCATTTAATTCTTGAGGGGGGGGGGGGGGGTCATTTCGATCAATGTGTTGATTTATTTTTGGTTCGCTTCAGTCCCTCGACATGTCACGAGCTATCCGAGGAATTCCCCGGATGCGACAGCAAACCTGAATTTTGTGGGGTTTAGCTTCATGTTATGCAGGTTCAATCTCTCAACCATCCTGCAGCTTCATGTTATGCAGGGTTAAACACACAATGTGGGAATTTCAACACCCACTTACCTTAGCTTACACAAGCTCAAAAAGGAGGATAACACCACACCTAATACTAGAACAAGTTCTAGAGGTTCTTCCTCTCGTCATGATTGAATCTGATTAAACAGGGAGAGATGGAGGAATAATGGATGTAGGTGCAGGCTGGAAGACAATAAATTTAGGGCATTCCATGGCATAATGGCCTAATTTTCTTCACACGAACTGAAAGATCACAAAATGACTCAAATCGGGATGACTCTTGACTCTTGTCCAACCTCGATCATGATGCTCACTCTCTCAATATAAACCACAGTCTTCGTTGACTGAGACATTGCTAGAGTCGTAATTAGCCTAGCATTCTGTGACAGTCCTCCACTCACACTTCTCTTTATAGGAACTCCTCCAAAGGTTATACAAGTTCCACTTGGCCATACAGGAATATCTTCCATTAGAATTGCTTCTCTTCCAGGTTCTTGCTCAGCTTCGACCACATTACTTGCTTCAATCAACGAATTTACTTGATGTGGCACAATTGATATTGGCATAGGCTCATAATAGTAGTCATAGTGTGGGTTCAACATTTGCATCATGCGGCCTCCACTGAAACTGGATTCTTCATACTCAGGTGCCTCTAGCATCAGTATCCAAGGGATATACTCTCCGGAACTATAATCAACAATATTCATCACCATCAAACTACCATATGATATCACAATAACCACCGGTGGTGTTGGCTTAGTGATCTCTATATCTGATGAACTGATGATCATATCATCTTTATAATATGTACCATCTCCGAATTGATAACTGATAATGTCTGATAAAGTTTGTGGAACCAACTCCATATCTGAGAATAAGTCCAAGCCTTCGAAATGATAGGACTCTTCATATACTTCCTAAAGTACCTCATCTTCCTAAAACTCACATGAACCTGTCACCGGTGAACTCTCACAACTCTCGACCACATTCTCTTACTCAAAGTTGGAATCATGACTCAAATCACATGAATCACTTCACGAATTTGACTCACTCGATCCATCATAACCCGCTGCTCTAGATATCCTCCCAACTCTAAGTCTATGCACCACATTCTTTAAACCGAAACCTCTCCACCTCTGTCGAAAATGAATCATTTTCAATGAAACATAGAAAAGGGGTAGTGATGCACCTCAGGACAGTGAATCAGGACACAGCACAGTCCCAGCATGGTGACCAGGACGATCAGATCCATTCAGCGAGGTTCATCCATTCAGCCGTACCAGACAGACAGACCGAGCCGTGTACCGGATCGACCCGCGTACACCCGGGAAGGACCTTAGGTTGGATCCACGACCAGATGACCAAACTGATCGACCCATATGCCTTCTTCCCCGACCTACTCGTCAATCTAAGGCCAACAGTCAAGCCAGAACCCACTTTGATTGAGATGAACAAGATTCAGGAGACAACCTATCTCTTTTGACCCGATTCGTTCATACCGCACATCCGTACGGACGTACTCACGACCTGATCGACCATTTTGATGCCTTCTTGGGATTTGATGACTTTAACTTCTCTAAGGCAAGGATATTTAAGCTCTCTGAAGATTTTGGTCAAGTAAATTCATCATCCGTTCATGATGGGTCAGTGATCCTCCCCGCGGACGACCCACCGTGTGTCCTTCTCCTTACCGCAATGGAACCGATCATCATGGACGCACCTAGACACTCGGATGTATCTGGACCAGTCAACATCTGAGACTGCACCTTGACCAGTCTTCCTTGTTTTCCACACTTTGATTAGATCTAGTCAAATTTATATTTTCTATACATTGTTTTCTGCATTTTCTTTTATTTCTCTTTGACTCAAAACACTATAAAATGTACTCCTCTTCCTTTGCAATGATATCATCAAATTTTCTTCTTCTTTTTATGAGTTTTTACTCGTTGTTCTCTGTCAAGAACACTTCTAGTTTCTTTGGTGTGGTTAGCTCCAAACAAACGCCTGTTTCTAGTTGGACCGGTGCGTCACATCCGGCAACTGATCGAGTTTGCTTCCTTGTCGGACCTGTGAGTCATATCAGGCGACAACAAGCACCCAAGAAGTATCATTGGGTCATTCTGCAACCCTTTGTGTCGTCATTCAATCCATCAGTTCTCTTCGGATTTCATATCCCTTCATACCGGTAGAGTGATCAGATTTAGGGTGTATCAGGTAGGATCCTAAAATCAAAAACTAATCTAAACAGACGAACGTGCCAGTTCCCTAATGATGATGCTTACAGCTCCTTTTGACTCGATAAAACATTTTGAAAAAAAACGCATACGAACGCAAGCCTTCATAACTAATATGTCATGTATTTTACATGTTTTCACCTATGATATAAGTGTGTTTTAGAGTCGTTTATATGCATTTGGAGTTTTTTTAGAGTCTTTTCAGTTCTAGGTACTAATTGGATTCAGTTGGAGCTTTTGATTTTTTTTTGGAGTGTTGAGGAAATATCTCCTAAAAACTTGAAGTCAAAGTCTGTTCTTACAAGAAGCATCGACCGACACTATCTCATATATGTTGATTTACACTGCATCAATCTGCGAGTTTAATTGTAATTTGGAAAATTACACTATTTTCCCAGAATTCCAAGAATTGCACAACAAGTCCATGGCCCAATATTAGACTATTTATTAGGGTTTCATCAGTTTTGTAACCTATGGTTCATTATTTTAGAGGGGAGGTTATGGAAACCAAAATTCGCACTGTTGATCTCCGTGATCGAGGAAAGTGAAGAATACCTTACTTTCCTTGAGGTCCGAATTATCTGTGAGAGCCAACGACAAGTGACCAAACAAAATGCGGAAAGTATGAAAAAGACAACAAAATAAATTTATAGAAAAAGTAGATCTTTATTGAGAATCCATGTAAGAGCGTTGCAATCATTACAAAAGATTTTAAAAGCTTCGTCTGCAAGAGCTTTCAGAGATTTCCATAGTTCTAGCCACCTAAAACCTTAAACCTAGTTGAGTCGCAGCTCGATAACAAAAGACGAAAAAGATACAAAAAAGGTTTTGTTGATTTTGGACTCGACCTTATGAAAGGTTGCCCACGTACCTGTTTCTAGGATCAAGCCAAAACTTATTTCAGTTTATAGAGTTTGAACAAGGGATTGAACTGCCTTTCCGAGTTCGTCTAAAAAATCATCCTTGGGCTCATTGCCTTGGCTCTCCTTATATACGCCTCCAAGGTAGGTCGTTTTTCCTTTTATGCCCCTGACTCGAGTCTATCTCTTCCCTATCATTATCCTCTCGATCTTTCCTGATTATCCAAAAATCTAACATTTGTCTTCTTTCCCATTTTTCTTCCACGGAGATTAGGTAAACCGTCATTATAATCGGGCTCATTCTCGTCAAAAATCGTAAATGGGCCATTTGTTGTGTCTTAGACCTTTTCAGGCCGTTTTATGATTTAAACATTTTACGATTTCCTTCGGAGAAATTGCTTTTCATACAATGTTGGTATCCGTATCGTTGGTTCCTCGAAATAATAAAACCGTTCGTATAGTCGAGATAACAATGGTGTTATGTTAATTGTTACGTTCAATACGATTGCTTCAAATTTTTCACAGGAAGACAAGTCCTTGCTATTTTTATCACAAAACTTCAATAGAACTCTAAACAAGACGAAACGAGAACCAGTACGGTAAAGTCCTGAAGGAGAGACTGACGAAGTGGAGATCGTCTCGTTGACTACAGGCGACGAGGCATGGCTTGGGCCTAGTCCCTCATAGGCGATGAGACTTAGGAATAGTCTCGTCGCCCGTGAGCGACGAGATGTGGCTCTTGTCTCATCGCCCACGGCCAACGAGACATGGCTCTTGTCTCGTCACCCACGGGAGACAAGACTCAGTGATAGTCTTGTCACTCATGGGCGACAAGACAACACTGGTGTCTCATCACCGTTTGTGTGAATAACTGGTTGTGCCTCGTTACCAGGTGATACGAGTCTTTAATCTGATGTTGTTACTCATTTGTGAAGAGATGTTGAGATGAACAAGATCACTAGGTTCTTAGACACAATTTTTTCTTGTATTCTTTTACTTCGAAGAGAGAATATATTCCCGCGATAATTTTAGAACATTTATTCCATCGTCACCGATTTTGACCCAAAAATTTAGCCCCCTAGCTTGCGAGAATCGTTGTGATGTTTCTCGTGAATTGTTATGTATGTTAGGTAAGTTAGGCATAATGAATGGTCAAACGTTCCAAGGGTGAATAGTAGATTCCTTTCCTATAAGTATGTGGATTAAGTTGTCAATTTCTTTACTCGCTCACTTCCATACAAAAAAAAAACTTTCCTCATAAGAATGGAATTTGATAAGATTGGGTTGTGCCTTATGAAGGCTGCCTATGTACCCTTGTTGAAGGGATCAAGCCTTTTTTAGTTCGTCATGGAGTTCTTACGACCTTTTTTCCAATAAGACCTTTACGGTCCAGTTATGTGTTGTGTTTGAGATTTTCGGTGAATGTTACTGTCTACGGCATTTTGTATCAGACCTTTGTCGGCCTCGAGACTAGCCTTTTAGGATGATTTTTTTTGGAATTACGAAGTCATGGGTTATCATCTTTTAAAAATGTAAAGATTAGCCATACGCGGAGATGAGAAAAAGAGTGCGATTTGTCATGTAATTTCTTACGCTCAGCCGATCGTTATACTTGTCGTTGCGTAAGATGAGAATACTCAAAGGCTTTTAGTTTTCGGAGTCTCATAAACGTATAAATATAAGCAAAGGGAAATATTTTGGAATATCGTATTAGTGTGTTGATACTATGCCTTGAGATGTGTAAGACCTGTGTGTTAGGCTTAGGGCAAGACCAAAATTTACTATCTGTTTAGGGTTTGCGATGAGTATTTTGGCTTAAGTCTCCCGTTGTGATTTCGACCTGATTACGTATCAATATTGAAGTCTGTGAAAATTTCTTGTCTTTTGTGATTTGCATCGATCAGGAACCGAACATCTTTAATAAAGACAATTTTGAAGTTGTCTGTCAGTGCTGACGAAAATTTGGATTCCTTTCATAGCGCGCTGTTATCGTTGTGTCAGATGTCTGAGTGTAAATCTCTAGGCGGGTGGAAATGGCTAAATCTGTTTGGGAAGTTGGAGTTCGTTTGTTGGGGTTTGCCTCTTTTCTGTTTTATTGTATCGTTTACCCTTCTTCTCCTCGTGTATGTCCCCCTTACGGATAATAAGGATATTGATTCTTCATGGATTTTTCTACTTTCCTGGCCGTGTTTAGGCTGAAGCATGTCTTGCAGTTTTGGTTTGTCAATCCACATTTTCCGATCTGGTTTCAATCTTTGTATCATTGGTTTTACAAAAACGAATAAATATCTTGGCTTTTACGAATAGCCAAGGGCGATCAGGAGATGCCAATGGTGATCATGAAGATTTGTAGGGCGATGAGGCTTTTGTGAGAGGTCATAGGCAATGAGGTCGGAGAGAGGACGTTGAGATCATTGACAGAGGCTGATGGGCGAAGTTTAATTCTCAGCTCTCACTCCATCATTCTTTCTCTGAGAGTCTTTTGTACGATTATTTTTTTGATTTTCCGAAGGTTGTCGAATTATTTTGTGTTTTATTTGCGAGAATCATTTTGAAAAATGTTATCAAGTTTACTCTACAAAGGATGTATCATAAAATAGTGTTGCATTTTATGTTACCAATGATGTTTCGTAAAATATGGCCGAGTTTAATTTTACGAATGATTTTTCATAAAATATGGCCGAGTTTAGTTTTACAATGTTATTCCGAAAAGCGTTATCAAGTTAAACGGAAAATCTAAACAAGACAAAACGAGAATCAGTACGTTAAAGTCCCGAAGGAGAGAGTGACGAAGCGGAGATGGTCTCCTTGACCGTATGCGATGAGCATGGCTCGTATCTTCGTCACCCACACAGGTGACGAGACTTAGGAATAGTCTTGTCGCCTATGGGTGACGAGACCTTGTTCTTGTCTCATCACTCGCGGGAGACAATACTTGGTGAGAGTCTTTTCACCCATGGGCGATTGAGACTCGGTGAGGGTCTCGTCACCCACGGGCGACTAGACTCGGTGAGGGTCTCGTCTAGATGTTGGTCTTCATCGCTCGTAGGCGTCAAGACATGGCTTGTTTCTCGCTTCCCATTGGCAACAAGTCTTTAAGCTGATCGTGTTTCTCCTTTGTGACAAGACGTTGAGATGAACAAGACCAGGAGGTGCTCGGACACGGTTTTTTCTCGTTTTTTTTTACTTCAAAGAGAGAAAACATTCCCGTGGTAATTTTTAGAAACATTGATCCCGTCATAACCAATTTTAACCCAACAAGAGCTCAGGATTTGAATGTCTGGTTCGGTTAGGTCTGGCTCTGGTTCAGGTTGAACTTCCTCATCAGAAGGCGCTCCTAATGTCTCTCCAGCAAGTCAAGGATCCAGGCGGTAACTGATCCAGCCACCTTCTAGGGTCTCCTTTAAGAGAGAATGATAAGAGCTTGCAATGATTGTTGCCATCATACACCATGTATTCTAACTTTTCAATGTTATATTTTGGGTGTTTTGAAGGGAAACAGTGGAAGGGTATCTGACATAACAGAACTAGGAAATCAATAAAATATTTTAGCAATATAGCTAGACCCCTCACGGTTCTCCTGTGCAAGTAAGTTAAATTCGATTTCACTCCTAAATGCCTGAAGTCCTTTGAGGAAATCAAGTCATCACTAACAACTGCCCATATTGTACAAGCTAAAGATTGGAGTTTACCTTTCAAAATAATGTGCAACGCAAGTGATTTTAATGTATGCTACTTGGGCAGAAAAAGGACAAGAAATTGCAGGATGTCTACTATGCCAGTAGGACCCTCGAAGATGTGCAAGAAATGCGGAAACAGAAAATGAGTACTAGCTATCTGTTCGTTTTCAAAAAGTTCCATCCCTACCTAGTCGGCTCTAAGGTAGTTTTCCACTCTGATGACGCCGCGCTAAAGTACTTGATCCAAAATAAAGATGCAAAGCCAAGACTCTTGAGATGGATTCTTCTGTTGCGCAAATTTGATATCTAAATCAAGGATATAAGGGGATTAGAAAATGGAGTTGCCGATCATCTCTCAAGAATTAGAGTTGAGGATGACATCCCTATTGACGACATCCTACCCACAGAAAACGTCTACCAAATGGAATCAACGCTTATTGGTAATGTGTGTTTGACATTGATGTGTGGTTTTATTTCACTTTCAAATTAACCCTATATTCCCACTTTACTCTCTCAAATAAGAGGTTCAGTATAGTACTTAGGGATCGAATCTACAGAGACTCTAAGATTGCACAATAGATTTATTATTTTTAACTTAAGGCTACATGAATTATAACAATAACAATAAAAGCGATCTATAAGATTGATTTGGTTTGTGAAGATTAATTTAGGGCATTACCTTAAGGGAAAGTCTAAGGTAGATTTTAATAATGTAGATTAATAGATTGCTAGGGTTTTATTAAGTATCATTCTGAATTTAAATGTTAGAGTTTAGGAGATCACTCTCACGCGTTTCGGCTGAGCATCTATCGGTAGTAATACGATGGCGTCGATCGATGCTCATTCTAAACAGTACTAATTTCGTGGTTTAATAGATTCTCTAAACTTCTAATTCAACTCTCATTTGTTATTAGTTATTTAGATTGTTTAAGATATATTCGAGGTTATAACCATGCTCTCACTTGCGCTATAGAACCCTAATTTCTAAGATTGATGTGATCAAATTCAACTTAGCATTAAGTGCAACTTAAACAAAGAACCAAGAAGATTACCCTAGCAATTCTATAAAATCACCAATACATTACTACTATTGAATAACATAAATCTAATAGAGAACTACTCAGACATAGAAATAAAGGACATCATTTAAATTATGAAGAAATTGCATATAACATAATGAGTAAAAAGATAAGGAATTCAAGATCTTCTCTGTAATGATGATAAGATCTTTCTCTCCAATAGATATAGCAATGTGTTCCAAATTTAAAACTCTGGTGTAACTTTGTGTCTGCCTAGTTTTATGAATAATAAGCTTAGGGCTTAACAAAAGATTGAAAACCCTAATAAATAGTCTAATTCGGCCGGGTACTTGTCTTGCAATTAATGAGACTTTTGGGTAAAACTTGTAGTTTCTCAATCTTTCTGCCGACTACATCATTGATCGACGCAAAATGTGTGACATCGATCGATGTTCCATTCGTATCTCTGGATCCGACTCTGGGTTTTTGCTGAGCAATCCTAATTGCTCCAAAATAGTCCAAAAGCTTCAATTGCTTCCAATAATACCTAGACCTGTAAATACTCTAAAACAATACCAAATGCATATAAAAAGTCTCTAAATATATTATAATATATCATAGGTAAAATCCATAGTATATCAACTCCCCCAGACTTAACCTTTTGCTTGTCCTCAAGCAAACAAAGCCTGTGCGAGATGTTTTGGAAAACAAAGACTCACATACTATCTAAGTATAACTGTCACCTTACTTTCGTGCAACCACATCCTATAAAGTCAATCACAGAGAAACTTTATATACCCTATCCTAGTATAGCAACCAAATACATTCAAACCAACAACTTAGCGAATACTAGTCTGACTCGCCCCTCTAATGATTTCATTTCTTAACGAATACTAGTCTGATCTCCTCTGCATCATACTCTGAGGGGTGCGGTGTGGATGTGGCTCAGCCGGGTGGAACGCGAGGCACTGTAGATCTTCAGAGAAGTCTGTCACCTCTCGCAGTGGTAGTGGTGTCATCCTCGATCCCTCGTCGTCCACAAAGGACCAAAAGCGTCCCTCCTTCAGCCACTAGGCCCTCGTCAGGTGACCCTCATCTATGAAGCGCAATCCTCTATCTCCGAAAGCTCCCTATTGTCTCCCAATTCGCACCAGAACCGTGGAAGGGTTTTCTTCAGGGACGCCAGATGCTCCACAAATATAACTCCCATATTCACCTGCTGATCAGTCTCTGTTGGAAAAAAAAGCTCGTCGTCGAGCCCAACTAATTCCCTGACATAATAGTATAGAAGTGTGAGATCCTGAACCCAAACCTTGTTGGGTTCCATCTTGCAAAACAGGGTGTTGGCAAGGACCTTCAAGAAATAGTGCAGGGTGGGGGTGACGGACGTCCGTGTGAGTGGCTGAGCCGGAGTCAAATGGCCTTTCCCGATGATGCCCTAGAAAGTAGGCAGACCAAGAAAAGGAGAAACCGTACAAGCGCTGGTACCGATGTATAAGCCGTAAATCTCACACAGCTGTGGGATGAAGATCTCGTACCGGATGCCTCTGATGAAGAAGGTCAGGGTGGCCTCATGTGCCACCTTCGCCCCGGGGCTCTTGTAGAGCACCTGAGCTGTGGAGATGCACTGCCTCACCAGGTCGGGTATAGAGGATATGGCTTTGTAGCCCATGGTGCCCAATCTGAGCTCCTGCCACCATTTGTCTGAAGTTAGCGTAGAGCCAAGTTTCTTCAAGTTCACTTGTCAGCGAACTTGGTTGGCTCGATGGCGACGCCCTACCAGGCAGTTATTAACGCGTACAGGTACATCCTCAAGAGGCATCGCTTAGTGGCATGCTCAATGTTTATTTTGTCAAACGCTTTCTTGCATATTGCTTTGTTTAGCTGCTTCTTCTCCTGCTTAGCGTTTTTTTGGAGGAAAAGGAGTGTTGGCATCGTAGACTTTTATTCTAACCGGTTTGGTTGGTTTTGGTTTAGGGCGTCGATCGATTCTATGATCCGAATGTTGATTGATTATAGATTCAGAGCGTCGATTGATGTTCGGTAAGGCGTGTCGATCGAAGTCTCCTACGTCAGTGCCTTTTCCCTTAGGTTCAACAATTAATTCCTCGAGATCTTCATTTTTTCTAGTGATCGGGTTCAGTGAGGATATTGGGGTTCTTCTCGTACATTTCGAGCGGGATAGGATGCAATTTTCATTTTCGTTTTCGTTTAGTTGCAATTTTGCGAATTCATCAAATGGCGCTACTCTCTTAACGCCAGGGGTGAGTTGTCGACCGCTTCGCAAAGCTACAACTGCAATGGCTCCTGTGGTTAGCATCTGTTTTACAAGGTAAATATTTGTCCTCTCTTTGATGGACATAGTGTTGCTCACCATTTGGGTTGTTGATTCTCTTAACCGTGTTCGCTCAGAGTTTCATTTTTTTCTGTCATTTCTGAGTATATAAGATCTAACTTCTTATTGAGGTCGGCGGCTATCTTATGGTTTCCTGTGAAGGCTTGGTTCATTTTTTGACTTTGAACTTCTTTTGTATCTGTTCAGGGTGGTGTCACAGTTGCTTGTGAAATCGCCAGCGTCTTCCCTAAATCGTTGATAGTGCCGGTTCATCACATTCATAGAATTTAACTCCATTTTTCGAAATTGGAAGGGGCAGATTCGCTCTCACCACTATTATCGAGATAAGTCATTTCCATCAAGAAGGGCTGCAACTGATGCCAGATTTTCTCTAACTAGGATCGAGTTGCTCGTTCTCCGTGAATAATGGTGGTTCCTTCCTTTTGGTGTCTCTTCTTTTGAAAGCTTGACCCAAGGGCTATGTTTTCTATCAGCCTTTTAGCGGCTTGTAGGGCTTCGGGTGCCGAAGTTCCCGTCGCTGGCTGTATCAAGGATGGTTTTGATAGTCTAAGGTTTAGTCCTCTATAAAAAAGTATTGATGAGTTCGGGTTATGAGAATCTATGGTGCGGACACGAAAGTTTGGTAGCTCTTAAACCTGGTCCAGGAGTATCTAAAAGATTCGCGACTACCTTGAACGAAAGTGGAGATTTCTCTTCTTGCTTCCCAGTATCTCTCCTCGTCAAGAAGTGATTTATGAAAGTGCTTCGAATGTCTTCCCAACAAGTCTAGGATCCTGGTGGTAGCTGGTTCAGCCACTCCTGGCGTCACCCTCTAGGGAAAAAGCAAAAAGCTTGAAGCGATGGAAATCATCGTTCATCATGTTTTCTAGCATCTCGATGTGATCGTTTGGGTGTTCAGGCAGGAGAAACACTGAACTTATTTTTTTTTGCGCCATAATTAGGAAATGATATCAAGTTCAGAGGCTTCCAGCATGGTTATCGGATATCAAGTGCGCAGACCTATCGAATAAGTTCTGCTGGGATTTAGGTATTCGAGCAATGGCAATTAAAGCGTACTTACCTGTTCCGGCTGATCGGCTATTGATCGATGGTATGGAAGAGTGACGGCCCGACAGCAGTGGACAAACGTCGATCGATTCTAGATGAGCTCCGGTCTCGATCGATGTCTGTTTCTAGAATCCATATTCTCGGCTTTTAGTACCTGTGTCATAAGTTTAGGGAAATAATACTTAGAAAACAGTAAACTAAAAATCTAGACAATATTCTAAACGAAGTCTTAATTGCAATAAGAAAGAGTCCCCGACAAAAGCGCCAAATTTGATGTGGAGTTTTATTTCACTTTCAAATTAGCCCTATATTCCACTTTACTCTCTAAAATAAGAGGTCAGTGTAGTACATATGAACTCGAATCCACAGAGACTATAAGATTGCACAATAGATTTATTATCTTCGATTTAAGGCTAGACTGAATTTATGACCATAATAATAAAATGCGCATGACATTTGGGTTTTTGAAGATTAATTTGAGGGCATTAGACTTACGGGAAATTCTCAGGTAGATTTTAAGTAATGCAGATTTTATATATTGCTAGGGTGTTTATAAGTATCGTCTGAATTTAACCTTGAGAATTTAGTTGAGATAACTCTTGCGCATGCTTGGCTAAGCGTCGATCGATAGGCCAATAACGATGGCGTCGCTCGATGCTGCATTCTAACAGTACTACTTCGTGGTTATCAGGTCTCTAATCTTCTAATTCAACTCTCGTTTGTTACTAGTTATTTTAGGATTGTCTAAGATAGATCCGGTATATACACCATGCTTTCGCTGGGTGCTATAGAACCTAATTTCTCGATTAAAGTGATAATATACTTAGCATTAAGTTCAACTTAACAAAGAACCGAAGAAGATACTCACAATTCTATAAAATCATCCAATAGCATTACTACCATTGAAAACCTAAATCTAATAGATGACTACTCAGAGCATAGCAATAAAATGGACATCATTAAATTAATGAATAACATTGCAATAGAACATATGAGTAAGTAAAAGATAAGGAGTTCAATATACTCGTAAGTGATGATAAGATGCTTTCTCTCGCCAATAGATGTAGCAATGTGTCCAATTCTAAAACTCTGTGTAACTTTGTGCTGCCTAGTATCTGAATAATAGCTTAGGGCTTAACAAAGATAGAAGAACTCTAATAAAATAGTCTAAAGTTCTGACAGGACTTGTCTTGCAATTCAATGAGACTTTGGTAAAATGTAGGTTGTCAATCTTTCTGCCGACTTCATTCGTCGATCACGCACCGTGTGTGACGCTCGATCGATGGTCCATCATAACTCTGGATCGCGACATCTTGCTTTTTGGCTGAGCAATCATACATTGCTTCACAAAATTACGTCCATAAAGCTCGCTAATTGCTTCGCAATAAGTACCTAGACCGTAATTCTCTAAAACAATACCAAGAATGCAGTATAATAAGACTCTAACATATGACTATATATATCATAGCATAAAATAGGTAAAATTTCCCATAGATATATACAGACATGCAGAGAAGTATCATAGATACCACGAGGCAGAAAGCATCGTTCTACACACTAGACAGAAGAGACAGGCCACCCACATCGACGATGCGGTGACGATCGAGGAAATATCAATACCGCTTCCATCCTGAGAAAACTCTGAGCTATGATTTTCCCCGAGGTAAAAGTTCAACTCGGGTGTGGGGTTGAACGCTACTAATTCAGATAGGCCATGGTATGCGATATAGTGAACTATCTGATGTTGATTGTAGAGACAGAAACATTTCAAAGGAATATACCAAAAGAAATTTTTGAGAGAAATGCAAATATATCATTGGCTGACCTACTCTATATAACACGACGCATATAGATAACACTGTGTTGGTGAAGTTGACGTTCCAGCAATATCGTATTCACTCCCATGGATTCGATATGCTGAACGCAATCTTTTCAGTTTAAGAAAGTGACATAAACTCTCAAGAAGCGTTTTTGGTGGCCACATATTTTGAGATGCTGAATTCTGCATAGCTACATGTGATCCTTGTCGAAGAGAGGAAATGAGCAAGAAGACACGAACACAATTCATACTTGAAGAGGAAGTGTTTTGATTGTTGGCGAATCAACATTTATGCGGCTCGTTGGGCGTACTTCATTTTTATCGGAAATAATACATTCTTGCGTGAGTTAGATATGAGTATGTATTTAATATGGGTAGAATCAATCAGCAACCCACTCAAATGATGACAGCAGATGTGAGGTGAGTCATAAAACTGGTTCAACAGTGATCATTATTTCCTAGATCTCGGAGTTCCTCGTGTGGTCATAAGATGATGGAGGTACTCACTGAGTCAACAAGTATCAAAAGCTATTTAAGAAGACATAGATTTCGACTATCGAGTAGCACACCTTACCATCTCATACCGGTAGCCAAGTAGACAGTTATATATTTCTCACGATGATCAGGAAAGTATTGTCTAAAATATGGAATGCACTTTGGGATTTACATAGACTGCATTTAAACGCCACTGGCAAACAGCTGTTTCACGTACTTTATGGGAAAATTGTTACCTTCCAGTGGAGCACAGACACAAGGCATGCCTAGGCTGTAAAGATAAGAATTTCACATCAACATATGTGAGAAAGATTTGCGTGCAAGTAAACCAGTTAGATGAGATCTATAAGATCACGGTTATGAGAACTCAAAGCTAACAAGGAAGGCAAAATCTTATCACGATAAAAATATCATCGCTAAACAGTTTCCAAACCAACAACAGGTGCTTCTATACACTCGACCGGTTGACACTATTCCTGGAAAATTGCTTTCTCGCTGGTCAGCCCCTTCACCATCACATGTCAGACCTGTATGGAGAGCCATCATTTCTAATCATCTAGAACAAGGAGATGAATCATAGTGATGGCAGAGAGTGACATATTAGGCAAACACTAGAATTCCAGGGTCGAACCGTGTTTGGATTACCGACTACTGGTCCGGCATGATAGTTGACATGGGGTGTTTATTGTTCTAGCAGGGTATGAATATCCTAAACAGTTAACTATCAATTAACCTATAATCTTAACAAACAAATAGAACTCTTATCAAGAGAGATAAGGTGTAGTACTTAGGGATCAAATCCACAGAGACTAATGGTAACAATAGATTTCTTATTTCTAAAGATTAAGCTAGGTAGATATATATATCAGTTAGAAAACTAATAAGTTTAAGGAAATATCCCTTATCAAGAAGTATAGATGAAACATGGAAATATGATCAAATGCAAATATGGAAATATGTTATTAAAATTAACTAAACGCAAAATGTAAATATGCTAGATTTAGGGTTTCAGGCTTAATGGGTTATACGGAATAGGAAATACGGAAATGTAAATATTTTAGGAACTCAAAAAATTTAACTATTCTGACCCATTTTAACTCCAACTCTCGTATGCGAGTAAATGGAAAGGACCATCGGATTGACAGCTAGGCCTGATGTCGATCGTCGGTGAAATCAGAAGGAAATGTGAACGAGATTTGATATGCTCACCAAGCTAATTAGACCAGCTCTCGCATGCGCCTAACAACCTAGTTTAATATAGTCTATTCTGGCACAAAACCTACTCTCGTAGTCATCCATGTCCTACTTTCAAGATCCTAGTTAGCTACTAAGAATGCAATCATTAAGCACAACTCAATTGATGGATATTAACTTAACCTAGTAATCCTACTTTTGGGCTAATCCATGATTGCCATCATTCAGCCCTAAATCTAGTTGATAACTACTCAGACATAATTAAAGTAAGAACAACAGTCTGAATATAATGCATAGATAAAATAATGGGATTCCAATACAAATCTCCGTAAGGAGTTATGAATCTTCTTCCCTAGAAACCATAAAACTATAATAGAAAACTAAAATCTCTTTTCTTAACTCTCTCCAACTCTCCACACACTTTTTTTGTGTGTAATACAGGTAGCAAAAATATAAAACCTTAAAATCAAGGTCAAAACTCGTCCAGGGTATCTTCGTCATTTGTCTCTAACTTGGGCTTGAGATCGGCTGTCCGTGGATTGGTTATCATCGATGGCAAGTGTACATCATCGATCGATCTTTTTCTTGTACTATCGGTCGATGACAAGTTCTGTGTCGTCGATCAACGACTATATTGTACTTCGACTCTCGCAATTATCAGCTACATATTATTCTCCTCTAAATGTTCCAAAAGCTCCAAGTATCTCCATATATCTCCAAAACGTACATGGACCTGTAAAGACCATAAAGCATAGCCTAGACACACATAATTGACCCTATAACATGGCCTAAAACTGGTAATAAATAGGCTATATCAACTCCTCCAGACTTAACATTTTGCTTGTCCTCAATCAAACAAGCCTGCGAAAGAGGTTTTTGAAAAGCGAAGACTCACATAATGTCTAGTATAGTCACCCTACTTTGTTGCAATCACATCTTATCAAGTCAATCAAAGAGAAACTTTATATACCCTATCCTAGAATAACAACCAAATCCATTCTACCAACAACTTGGCGAATACAAGTCTGACTTGCTCATGTACTAATTTAATTTCTTTGCATAAAATAAAAGTGCAGGTTTTACGTTTGGGAGTATCGATCAAAGGATATATGGACTCTTACCCTGAAAGTATCTGAGCACATAGGTAGTCTCCTATGATTCCTTTCACATCTTTCTTCTCACTTCTCTCAGTCAGTGTCTCCCTTCTTTTGAGGGTATCATTTATTTATTTTAACTGACTAAGATATCTGGACAAGTTTCCATGAATCAAGCCCTAATGATTTTTGCAACCAGATCCTGTTCATTTCTTTTTGACCTTTATCTCTTTCTAGAATCATATGAATCAAGCTTTAATGGTTGTAGCCACCAAATCATGTTCGACTCCTTTAATCTGAAGGGGAGAGAGAGGGGAATCAGAAGCACACAGACTATTACCTTCCAGACTTGCAGAAGGAATTCTGATCCAATGTTATACCAAACCCCAAAGCAAGCAAATAATGTCAGGATTAGTATTGGAAAATCCGCTTCGGTTCCTTCAAACTTTCTAAGCAAGTGTGATATAGCGCAGGGATGATCCACTTTGGTATTCTCTAGTAATCTCCTGCAATAAGTTTCTAAGAATGGTGCTAAAGTGTGGTTAGTCAGTAATAAATGCTGATCATATTCCACTTATTGGCTCAATAATTTTTTTTGAAAAACTTATATAGTTATAGAAATAAAATTCAAAAACAAATAAATAGCGTTAGCGAACCTTCCCCCAGACTTATATTACACTTTCCCCAGTGTAATCCGCCCCAGATTGGTTACGAAAATTTAAATCATAAGTAAATAGTTTAAGTGTAAAACTTGATACCTCTCTATGTAAGAGGGCATCGATCAAGGGTAGGCTAATGTGGTCGATCGATGGTCGCGATCTAGTGTTCACCGATGGTGCCTCTAATGTGTCGATCGATGGTGGAGTCAAATAGTCTGTAAAAAACAAAGTACAACTAGAAATAAGTAGTATTATAGGTAAAAACTAAATAAAACTTACTAAACAGTGGGTTGCTTCCCACCCAGCTCTTGATTATAGTCTTAAGCTCGACGTTTGAACTCTCTCACTAGAATGGAGGTGGTTCACCACTTGGAAAACAAGTGTTTACATCTTCTTTGCTCTTCTGAAACAATGTTCAACGAAGCTTCTCATTTCGTCATCTCCTCTAGATTTCTCATTCTTCATGATCTCCTTAGCAACCTCCTCTGAATGCATTCTCCTTTGTAGATTCTCAATACTACATTGTGGCATTCTAAGTCTGGCAGTTGTAGTCTCTTATATATCTTCCACTTGTTGAGCGATATCTTCTTTCATCAGGTTTTGAGAATAAGTAATCTCATTGAACCTGTCTTTTAATTGTCTTTATGCTGCGGACTTCTTTCTATCGAACTCAGTATCGATCGATGGACTGATACTGCCGTCGATCGATGTCACTCTGTCTGCTCCAATTGCATGTTTTCTTCGAATAGTAACCAAATCTTACTTCATTTCATCCATGCGTGTAGTCAAATCGGTGAGGCACTTGTCTACAGAATAGTAGGTATCATCAAGTCTCTTTTAGAAATCATCCAGTGACATCTCTTGAGCTTTGAAGATCTCATGAAGGAAATCTTCAATCTCTGCTCTACTGTATGTCTCTTGCTTCTTCATAGACATAGAATTTTTTTCTGCTTGTTTCGGTAACATATGTAGCTCTGCTCAAATATAGTAGCTCTTTCTAGAACTACTCTGATGTCTTCTCTTTGCACAATTCACGAGTCTTCCGTCTAGAGCTCGTGCATTGTCATTCTCATCTCTGTAGATGCCATACTCATATTTCTTTTCCCAATGGAAAAATATTATGCCATTAGCATCATAAGCTCTTTGTCCATGCTCTATATGACCGTCAATTAGCAGTGGGTTTATCCAATCGACTGATCGTGGACTTCATGAACCCAAAAGGATTAAGGGTAAAAAACTGGTTCACCCCTGGAATGGTGTCGATCGATGCATGATGGCCGTCGTCGATCAATTTTTGTCTCATATACACTTCATCTGGTGCAATACAAAAGTATAAATATAAAACCCTATAATCTAGGTCAAAACCCATCCAAGGGTAATCTTGTAATCTTTTTTCATGTCTCTAACTTGGGTTTGGAAGTCGGCTGTCTGCGAACTGGATATCGTTCGATGGCAGATGTGCAACATAGATCAATTTTTGGTCATGTAACATCGGTTGACGCCTATGTTTTATCGTCAATCCATGGTAATCTCTTACTTCGACTCTCTCAATGATCAGCTACGGATTAATTCTTCTCTAAATGCTCCAAAATCTCCAAGTATCTCCATATATCTCCAAAACATACCTGGACCTGTAAAGACCTCAAACATAGCCTAGACACACATAACAGACCCTAAATATAGTCTATAACATGGTCTAAAACTGGTAATAAATAAACTATATCAACTCCCCCAGACTTAACCTTTTGTTTGTCCTCAAGCAAACAAGCCTATGAAAGATGTTTTGAAAACCGAAGACTCACATATTGTCTAAGTATAACTTTCACCTTAATTTATTATAACCACATCCAATCAAGCCAATCACAGAGAAACTTTATATACTCTATCCTAGTATAGCAACCAAATCCATTCTACCAACAACTTAAAAAATACTAGTCTGACTCGCCCCTCTACTGATTTCATTTCTTTGCATAAAATAGAAGTGTAGGATTTACCTTTGGAGTACCAATCAAGGACACATGGATTCTTACCTCTGCAAGTATCTGAACACGCAGGCAGCCTTCTCCAATTCCTTTCCTATCTCTATTATCACTTCTTCTCAGTCAATGTCTCCCTTCTTTTGAGGGTTTCATTTTATTTTTTTAATTGACTGAGATATTTGGATAGGCTTCCATGAATCAAGCTCTAATGGTTTTGCCACCAGATCTTGTTGGAAATAAGCTTCGGTTCCTCCAAACTTTCTAAGCAAGTGTGATATAGCGGCAGGATGATCCACTTTGGTATCTCTAGTAATCTCTGCAAATAAGTTTCTAAGAATGGTGCTAAAGTGTGGTTTGTCAGTAATAAATGCTGATCATATTCCACTTATTGGCTCAATAATTTTTTTTGAAAAACTTATATAGTTATAGAAATAAAATTCAAAAACAAATAAATAGCGTTAGCGAACCTTCCCCCAGACTTATATTACACTTTCCCCAGTGTATTCCGCCCCCAGATTGGTTACGAAAATTTAAATCATAAGTAAATAGTTAAGTGTAAAACTCGATACCTCTCTATGTAAGAGGGCATCGATCAAGGGTAGGCTAATGTGGTCGATCGAATGGTCGCGATCTATTGTTGACCGATGGTGCCTCTAATGTGTCGATCGGATTGGTGGAGTCAAACAGTCTGTAAAAAACAAAGTACAACTAGAAATAAATAGTACTATAGGTAAAAAATATATAAAACTTACTAAACAGTGGGTTGGCTTCCCACCCAGCTCTTGATTATAGTCTTAAGCTCGACGTTTGAACTCTCTCACTAGAATGGAGGTGGTTCACCACTTGGAAAACAAGTGTTTACATCTTCTTTGTTATTCTGAAACCATGTTCCAACGAAGCTTCTCATTTCGTCATCTCCTCTAGGTTTCTCATTCTTCATGAATCTCCTTAGCAACCTCCTCTGAATGCACTTCTCCTTTGTAGATTCTTCAATACTACATTGTGGCATTCTAAGTCTGGCAGTTGTAGTCTCTTATATATCTCCACTTGTTGAGCGATATCTTCTTTCATCAGGTTTTGAGAATAAGTAATCTCATTGAACCTGTCTTTTAATGTCTTTATGCTGCGGACTTCTTTCTATCGAACTCGAGTATCAATCGATGGACTGATTACTGCCGTCGATCGATGTCACTCTAGTCTGCCTCCAATTGCATGTTTTACTTCAAAAAGCATAGTATCCAAAACTACTACTACTCATTTCATCCATGCGTGTAGTACAAATTCGTGAGCACTTGTCTACACAATGATAGTAGATAGCATCAAGTCTCTTTAGAATCATCCAGATGAGACGACGAGTCTAGCTATGAAAGTAAGAATAAGTGTCCAATGTGTTCGTTTAAAAAGAGCATTTCTCAAATTATAGATTAGAAATGAAATATTACTATTCAAAAAAAATAGAGAATAAATGGAATAATTTCAGCATATAAATATTTAATTTTTTCTGAAAAACATTTTTCTTGGAAACACTGACCATAAATATTATCATAAAGGTAAAATAGCATGAATTGGAGATGCTATATAAGCTGAATCAAGAGCTAGACACAACTCAATAATGACTTTTTGTATTCTTTGTTGTTGCGAATGGTGTGAGAGGGATTATGCTGGATGTATATGACTTTCAAAACGATGTATGTTGTGTCATTCAGCAGAGCGACATATGCTTTACTTCACAGCCTGTTGTAAGTTGCATATTGAAAGAGATCAGGATGAGTTTCTTAGATGATATTAAGTTAGTATGTAAGCTTGTATTAACTCTGCGAGCACCAGCTGTTAATGCGCGCCTCAAAGAGATCAAAGGCCTTTCTTGATCAAACTTATCTGAGGACTTGTTAAGATATATGGCAAACACGAAAGAAATTCCAGGAGTCGAAACCGTATTGTGTTTGGGATGACCAAACTACTGGTTC